>JAXQQM020087370.1:0-31130 GCA_034641835.2 Pinus albicaulis | reverse complement strand
AGCAACATGCGCCAATTGGCGCGACTGTCAAGCTAAAAAGCACGCCAGCTGAGTTCCTCAGCCAAAAATAAAAAATAACTACTCCAGAAGCAGATCAATGATAACTAAGCAAACCAAGAAGCAAAAAATAGCAAAAGAACCCAGCCCAGAAGGCTAACCAAGCAAGGAAAACCACGAAACAATCAAAACGAGATGATCAAAACGAGACAATCAAACCAGACGATCCCTAGTGGAGTCGCCAAATTGTTGACGAGGTAAATCCCCTCTGCGGACAGAGGCGATCCCTACTAGCCCAGCACGGGTCTAGCAACAATCATCAAATGCTACAGCGCAATTTCCTAATTGCGAATAAACAGACCAATGATGGAGGCCTACCTGGAGTCCACTGCTATGATTCGTAGAAGAGACAGCGTTCCCGTTCCTCAGCCTCGGCAGATCACGATCCCCACGATCTCCGTGGATGGACACCTGCACATGCAAGAAACAACACGAATACAAGCATAAAATCCAGAATACACAACTATATATCAGTCAGAAAGGATATAACTCATCATTATCATAAGTGAAAAACAGAGTGGAACCATAACCGGTAGTCATTCATTAATAAGCAATCGAAAGAGAGTACAACCAATGTTCTGACGCTGCGGTCTCCTTCGGAAGGGTCTCCAGTCGTTCACGTCTCGCAAAGCTCGCCAGGGATGGGACAAGCCTCTCTTAGAGTCTCTCGACGATAGTCTCCTTGCTTGAGTCGGCCTTAAGGGAAAAATGAGGGCTCTTGCAGCATGAAGGCTCTTGGGAATTTGGAGATTCAAAGCTTAGGCACTTCAAGACTAGCTTGCAATGGAAATGAGCTAGCTTTTATAGAAGGATGAAGGGGAGTTGGGATCCCTATAATTGTGGTATTGGCCCTATCATCAAGGAAGCTTCCATGAGAGGTGGCAAACCACCTCCTCTCTATGGAAATCCATAGCCAAACTTCCCAACTCAAGATAGATACTAGTTTCTGAGTTTGTTGAAACGAAACTTCCGCCATTCTTATTTAAAAAACACTCGTTAAATTGGATGGCGCGACTACGACTCTGGGACAGAGCGCTAGTTGGCGCGGCCTCTTTGTAGGATTTTCCTCATTGGCGCGAGTGATGAACTGGCTACCCGCGCCAATGCAAAAAGGGATGTTTTTATGGTTTTTTGCAAGGAGATGTCTTTAGGACAATTGAAGCTCATGTTTAGAGGAATGCAATGATAATGGTTTCAAGGCATGACATTGCTCACAGGTCACATAATGGGCCCTCCAATGTGCGGGACGGGGAATGGTAGGGACGGTGACAAATTACTGTGTAACAATGGGCAAGTTGTGGTAAGAGGGATGATTTTCCATAAGGTCAAAATTGGAGGGATCATTGGTAAGAGGGATGATTTTCCATAAGGTCAAAATTGGAGAGATGATTTTCCATAGTGTCATCCAAGGATGATTTGCTATACAGTAAAAAATTATTTCTTCAAAGTGTAGGTTAGGGAGGAGTGAAAACCATTAAACTTGACATGTAGGTCTATTTTAAAATTTCAACTATGTTTCCCAATGAAGATTTGATTAAAAAATCTATCTTCAATGACATAGTTAATAGCATATTTTGAGAATGTTTTGAAATTTGATGAATATGAGTTTTCTTTGGAGCTCACTCTTTTGTGAATATTTTGGAATTTGAAGGATACAATTTTTTTTGGACCTCACTCCTGTCTATCTAATTCCAAACTATTCCTTCCACATAAAGATAGCCAAAAATGTAGGGGTGGCATTTAAAGCACCTTGAAACTGAGGATGGAAGTCTCGATCAATGTGTGTTGGGATTTAGATTGAGACTATTATAGGTAAAATGTTGTATTCTAATTGTTTTAGAGATTTTTTAATTATTATTTCTCGTTAAATTTGTCTAAAATTGATGAATTTGATCAAGGTGTTGAAATAGCAAGTTTGATTTGTGAACCGTAATCTAAATACCTAGGATTTTTTTCAATGTGTGGAACTCATTTGTGCTTTGAAAAAAATAAAATTAAAACATAATGTAGTGAGCAATTGTTTCCCCAAATTCAAACTAAAAACTCCAAAAAATATAATAATTAGGCAATGACTCTGAAAATTCCTGGTATAGAAATTACTTGCTTATTGTAGGCCAAGTCAGTTACAAGATTACAATCATCATTTCTTGATGTGTTGAGTTCCTTATGTAGTTCAACCCACAACACTTTATAAGGCATTTCAAAGCATGGAATGACAATAGCTCATCCATGAAAAGATTACTTAATATTGTTATTTCATATTGAATTTTCTTCAAATAAGTCCAAAAAATATGTTTAATTGTTGTAGTTGTTGAAAATGTAATTATGGTTAGTTTTCATAATTGCTATTGTACTTTGTCATTATATTGTAAAAATTGAAAAAGAAGGAAAAATGAAATTACTTTCAAACATGGGCTTTAGGCTTGTTTTACTTATTTATTAGGTAAAAACCTCTATTGTAGGATTCTATGGTTTTATTGAGTTATAAGAGTCTTTGTCACATTTATTTGACCCTTATTTGGTTTTTGTATATTGAAAAGAAAACAATTTTTTAGTCAAAACAAATATTTTTCACCTCCTCACCAAGTCAACCATGCCTTGATTAAGTCAGCCCAATTTGGGGCTATTCGACCACGTGGAAGTAGTATAAATAAAAGGAATACTTGGCCTATTTTTCATCCATCCATCAACAAGTTTGATATGTAGTGAGAGAAGAGAAAAAAGAGAGAAAAGTCCATGTGAAAGAAGGTCAAATGAAAGGAAGGACAAAATCAAAGTTTTTGGGCATCCTCTCTCTATCATGCATGTGATATTTTTAGGGTATTCAGGCTAGTTGTAGGGGTCGAAATTTATGCAATGACTGTAGGTCCTAAATTTTGAATTGCACGGAGCCAAATTTGCAGTTTGAAATATTTTTAAAGGAGTTGATTATTGTTGACATTGGAATAATTTGTCTACATGAAAATAGGGTTGAATTGGTGATTGTAGGAGGTCTTTATCTTGGCCAAAAGCTCTTGGATTGTCTCATTTTTACTGGGTTCAATTATAGAAGAAGAGTTTGACTGGGTTTTCCCCTAGAGAGGGGTTTTTCCTTGGCTAATTTCCTACATATTGTGTCTCTTGATCTTGTGATCTTCATACATTTTTTATTTGCTAATTTCTTGATGAAAGATAAAATAATAAATAAGTAAGGAAGCCAACACATATCACAAGTAATTAACAAGAAAAGAGGAATATAAATTGTATTAACTACATGCATAGATTTCTCAACATGGAATCAGAGCTAAGATGAAAGTAGGACTATTTGAAGATCACTTTATTGGATATGATTTGAAGGAACGGAAATAATTTTGTAAAGAAGATCTCTCTCATTAATAGCAAGCTATTTGAAGATGGGACTCAAAACCCTTAAAGAATTCTTGATCAACTACAATATATCTAGGAGAATCAAAATTGGAGGATTCATAACTACACTTAAAGATCAAGATCTTCATACATTTTTTATTTGTTAATTGCTTGATGAAAGATAAAATAATAAAGAAGTAAGGAAGCCAACACATATCACAAGTAATTAACAAGAAAAGAGGATTGTAATAACTACATGCATTGATTTCTCAACATGGAATCAGAGCTAAGATGAAAGTAGGACTATTTGAAGATCACTTTGTTGGATATCATTTGAAGGAAGGGAAATAATTTTGTAAAGAAGATCTCTCTCATTAATAGCAAGCTATTTGAAGATGGGACTCAAAACCTTAAATAATTCTTGATCAACTACAATATATCTAGGAGAATCAAAATTGGAGGATTCATAACTACACTTACATGTACATTTGATGATGACAATACTTGGATCATTGATAGTGGAGCCTCGAGACACGTGACATGAGAAAGTGGACAACTTTAAACCTTATCAAAAGGATTAGCATCTCATTCAATGAAACTTGGAAACAACAATAAATATTTAGTTAAAGGTCTTGGATTTATCTTGTTGAGCCTGGAAGATGGTGGGAAGCTTCATCTCAACAAAATCCTCTATGTTCCAAGTTTGAATTTTTTTTTTTTTTTCTATTTCTTGTCTAAAAGATAAAGGAGATGGGATTGCCTTTATAGATGGAAAAGTTCTTGTTTGGGGAAGGGACTATAGTTGATCCGGATTTATGCAAGAAAACAATGAAATACAAAAATACACATAAAAGCATAGATGGAGTAGAAATAAAAGTTTATTTCATTAATAAAAAATAACTGAAATATGCTGACAGACAAAATGGAAATAAACTAGCTAAAGTGTTGGTAGCTTATCTCTAAGAAGAGATGTGGCCGCTACAAGCTTCTAAATTGTGTTAAAATGCGGCTTGAGGGCCTATTTATTATTCAAAAACAATGGGTAAGCCTTAAACATCCAAAAACCTAACCCTAGGAGATGAAGCGCCAAAACTATGGGCCCTGTTTGGGTAAATTGGTACATCAATCTTCCCTGGGACGTAACTTTGGCATATGATCTTCGTTTGATGCGCACAATACCTCGTTAGAAAGATCTATCCGAGCACTACAACTTTTGATGTGAGAAACATCATACGAACTTCTAGGTTACACTCGGTTTTTCCAAAAATGTCGTTTAGGGCCTCAAAACAGCTCCGGGAGTTCAGGAAATGAAAAACTGCTAAAAATAGTAAAATGTGCTACAATTAAGGAAACTAAAAAAATGAAAGAAACAGTGGTGGGGCCCCAAGTGGAATAGGCAGGTAGTGACCAATATCCACTTGGATCATTCCTCCCCCCTTAGGAAGCAATGGTCTCCATTGCATTGAGTTCCTCCATGAGATGATGTACTGAACTTATCTCTGGTGAACCATTTTCCTTGGTGCAAGAGATGAATAGCTTTGATAATCCGATACAGTTGGATCTTCTATTGGCGAGTGTTATTTATTTGCATGTCTATAATACTATCCATGGTTGTCTATTCCATGGAGTCTGGGTTTAACTCTATTGATGTGAGTTGTTCTACAATGTCGAAAGTGTCTAGTAAAGGTGGGAAGTAGGGCCGAAGGCGGTCCACATTGAACACTCGGTACAGATAAAGGAATTGTGAAATATTGATATCAAATTCATTGGACCCTGCAGCCTTGGTGATGGTGTACGACCGATATCGGAGTGGGCGAAGCTTGCGGTGGGGTCTAACGAGGTGCTCCTTTTGAAAATGTAGCTGCACTTTGTCACCCACCTGGAAGTTGTGTGACACCCGATGTTGATCATGTCATTGCTTGTACTTAACATTGGCTCTATCCAATATGTCATGAACCTGTTGGTGGATGTGATGAATTTTCTCAATAAATTTGTTTGCCTTGTCAGCTTCAAGCTAGACATGAGCCGAATCGACCCGAGTAGCCGCAAATGGCATGGTTATGTCAATGGGACCTAGGGTTTGGAATCCCAAGCCCACTAGAAAGGGGTTGTGGTTGGTTGAGCTGTGGAGAACTTGGTTATAATTGTGTTGTACATAGGTAAGGCTCTCATTCCATGTGTGTGGATGCTTTGAATTGTACATGCGCAGAATGTGTACGATCATCCTGTTGGCGACCTCTGTTTGGCCATCAGTTTGGGGATGGAAAGCTGTGGACTTGGTGAGCTTGGGGATGGAAAGTTGTGGACTTGGTGAGCTTGAGTATTAACACACAATTAATCATTAAAAACTTCTGTTTGACATTGTTCAAGCTATAAAAATTCACATCAAACCCAGAAGGAAAAATTTCACATGAGAATGGTAGAAGCCATGAGTTATGACAACACCTTAGATAGATAATTATAATGGATATTTTTCAGCTCAAAAAATCTCAAAGTGGTTACCATCATAGACCTTAAAAAACATATAAGCATGTAATTAGATAAAATATTACTCAAATAAACATAAATTCATAATGGGATCCCTACACTAGGTGCTTCATGGCCTTCACCTTTTTATGGCACTAATATATTACTTGCACTCGATGCTTCATGGATTTCGCTAGAGAAAGAAAATATTTATGGGTTATGAGTGCCAAAAACAATGAAAATTTTTCCTCGATGACCTCCAAGTACAATAGAAGCAACATAATTGAGCACCTCACAAAAAAAAAAATGAGACATTTGGTAACATTATTGGTATGTATAATCCATGCATGCCTTATTTTATTTGTAATTTGATCGCATGTAAAACTCTCAATCCCAATTATAAAGTAAACATTGCTTGCTTCCTGCACTTTCCTTGAGCGAATATTATAAAAACCATCACTCCTTTTATTCTTTAATTTTTTTTTTATATAAATTATATATTTATCCAATATATTTAGATTGAAAATTAATATGATAAATATAGAATAGAAAATATATATTATTTAATATCAAATATAATATATTTTTAACTATACTAAAGTAAAATAAATATATTTATTTAATAATTAAACAATTAATTAAATTAGTAATATATATTTTTTAATATATTATATTTAGTAATTACAAAATTAATTAAATTAGTAATATATATTTGTTAATATATTATATCTAATAATTAAACAATTAATTAAATTAGTGATATATATTTTTTAATATATTTAACAATTATTAATTTAATTTATTTTTTGACTATTAAATATAATTATTTCAGTTTATTTTTTAAACGTTTGCATTGCAATTTATTTTTCCAAATTGAATGTGTAAAGTAATAATTATTCTTAATTAGAACTTTGGTTAAAAACAAATTTATATAAATTGAATTCAAAATTACATTATTGTGATTAATTTAAAGATATAAAATTAAATGAAAAAATGGATTATCTTTTTAAAAAAAAATTATAATGTAAATAAAAACTTCTTAATTTATATTGTTTAATGGCAATGCAATGAAATCAATCAAACATATAATTATCTAATTATATGTAATTTTATTCATATAAATATTTTTTTAACAGTACTAACTTTTGGTTAAAAATAAATTTATATAAATTGAAATTAAAGTTACACTATAGTAAATAATCTAAAGATATAAAAATTAAATGAAAAAAAAAGATTATTATTATATTAAAAAAAAATTATAATGTAAATGAAGAGACACTCGTTGCTACTATTTCATTATTAGTAGAATTATTACATAAATGTTACATGGGTGAAAATGTAAAGTTGGGTTACACTTTTGCTCTTTTGTGAGAAAAAAAATATTATTTATTTCTGTTCTTAAACTTTCAAAACAATTTTTCTGTTTGGAATTTCATTTTGCGATAAAAATAAAAGTTGTTAGAAATTTTATTAGCTTTCTATTACTTATTTTTTGGAATTTTGTTATACAATTTGATATGTCAACTTAGAATTTCTTTGAGTGTGTGTTCTTTAACAATCAAAGTATTCATAAAAAATCACGTTCAAACGCGTTGGTGTATTCTTTGAAAACTTTGTGTTTTTTAGAAACAAAATGTATTACAACAATCTAGACATAGTCTACTTCGTTTTCGTTATACTTACGAAACTAATTGATGCATATCATAATTAATAGAATTTTTTGAACTGGTTCAATATGAAAAAATTACACATTTTGAATCGGTTTTGGCTCGCACAAAATTTCTCAACATATAAGTTATAAACTAAAAATCTAAAAACTACCCATTACAGATGACGGACCAATGTAATGCACCATAATTTTTTCAATTTTTTTTACTGTGTATTTTGGAAGATATAGAATATTGGTTTCACTGAATCATAATGACGTTTAAAATTTTTTTTGCTCCCATTTTATTACAAAATTAATTAAAATTAGTAAATATTTATGAAATTCCATAAACGTTATATTTCCTGAAAGTAGATTGAATTCTACAATTGCTTGTCTTGGTTCTGACTATTAGTTCATAAAATTTCATAGAGTTTAATCAATCCAAAGTTGAAGAAATGTGTTCATAGCTCAGCTCTGTGTAATTGCTGAGGTGTTAGTTCGGCCGAACTTTTAAAAAAAGTTCAGCGGAATTGTTTGTGTGCCACAATCTAACCATGTTGTTAAATTCCTAAGTCGACATTGCCAGGATTTGAATTTTTCCTTCCAAATTCTATAATAGGAGGACTAGATTGAATTATTGCAACGAAATCACTATAAAATATATTTCTCACATTGCCCCAATGACTTATTACCTAGACCTATGAATCCATTTCCATAAATGTATTTTTCCTTTGAATAGATCATGGGGCGCAGTATGTAGGACACAATTTGACCCAAAGAATTTGGCCTTCAATCTTTTGTTACAACAGGCATATTGGCAGATTAGTGATTCCTTTCCCTTTTATGGCCACATAAATTAACCCATGAGTTTCTTATTTTCATAAAGAAAAATGATAGGTATAAGATTTAAATAAATACACTTACTAGGAGTTACTTCCCACCATTATTTATGTAGGAGTAAAATTGTGAAGGTGTAGACATCCAAATTTGTGTGTTCCTTCCAAACCAAGACTATATGATTAGATTTCCCTATTAACTACCTTTAATCTATCATTTACCAATGCAAGTTATAATGTTTTATGCAATTTCTTTGGAGCATAATTTCTAATTTGAGTGGCAAGCACTAAGTTGACCTACAACACTTATTTTAAATGAATTGTTAATTTTTCATTCAATACATTTACATATAATCTGAAGTTAACCATCATCAATATTTAACCTCTTCCTCTTTAGTGTTCCCTTCCCCTCTGCATAAAGTGTGTTGTCTTGGGGCAATCTCAAAGTCATCACTTGGGGATATAGTCACAGTCCACATTAGAAGGGATTGTAGTAATATAAATATTTTCATTTCTTGAGACAAAAATATGAGTTATGTTAATTTAAATTATAATGGTGGTAAAATTGGGTTTTAATGAGGTTGGTAGTAGAGGCTTCTCTTTGAGGCTGATTTTGTGATCTCCATGAATTGAAATGTGAAAGTTTCAATGTTATAGAATATATATATATATATATATATAGCCTAGAGCTCAGCCTACTATATATATAAATAAATAAGAAAAATAAAATATATTATTATATTATTAAAAATAAATAAAAGTGATGTGGTTACTTTGTTTGTCTGTTGAACTACGCCTTAAGATAACAGGAGAACAAATCAGCAGTCTTGAGAGAACAAATCATTAGTTTGCATAGACAAGTGGTATTCAAAGACACACTTAATATAATGTTAATACGCATAGGTGGTCGAAGAATTCAAAAACTTATTTGTTGAAGCAAAGTCAAGTCAAAGTTAAACCGAAAGGAGAATGTTGAATAGATATCCCGCCAAATACCAACGGACTTTTTTGGCTTAAACATGGTTGTGGTCAACTGGAATCCCGTCGTCCCCGCTCCGCACGGCTAAAAAAAATATTAAAGATGGTCGTATCGGACTTGAATTGACTTTCATAATTAACTCGTGGTTTTCTGTTTTTAGGGTCTACAATGTTCAAATCATTATGTGGCTAAAACTGCGGATCTTGTTCTCATTTTATATAGAATATGAAAATCTTGTTTTTAATTGAAGCATACAATTCCCTCGTCTTATATATATATGGAATGGTGGAACATCGTTGGCATGCACACTGCAGAGTCCCATATGTTGTGAGACCACCAGAATCGTAACGAATATCTACTTCGAACGAAGGGATTCTGCAACATGGTTAAGGTATTCTATATCATCGTATTTCTCTTCATTGTCATTGCTTTTCCTGCCAATGGACTCGAGCTTCCACACACTGTGTGCCTCCAAGAGTTTAACTATACGCAGGGCAGTACGTTAGAGAGCAATCTGAATACAGTCTTTAAGGGTCTTGTTCAAGACACCCCCCAAACTGGTTTTAACACTTGTGCGTATGGCCAAATATATGGCCTTCTACAATGTACGGGGGACACAACAGCCGAACAATGCCGCAACTGCTCACAACGAGCAGTGACTACAATTCGACAGCAGTGCGGGAATACTGGAGGTGGTTTAATTCTGTTGGAAGACTGCTTTTTACGTTATGAAAACTATGATTTCTTCGGACAAATGTCTACTGGCGGATGGTATAATTACAATAAAACCAATGTGTCCACCCCCGATGTGTTTAACGCGGCTGTTGAGAGCCTATTCAACAATTTGTCAGGGGAGGCAGTTTCTACATCTACATTATATGCTTCCGGAACAACTACAGACTCGTTGTCTCGAAGGATTTATGGTGAGGTGCAGTGCACAGGGGATATATCGAGTATCCTATGCAAAACTTGTCTCTTAAGTGCAATTAATTTTCTTTTATCAAGTATTCCTGGAAGCGCAGGAGCTACGGTTTTGAGCAAAAGCTGCACTGCTCATTATGAAATGTATCCTTTCTTTAACTCCATTTTGCTTCCATCTCCATCCACGGCAGAAGGGCCAGCTATTCCGCCAGTGGCTGAGAACTCAGAGTCGCCAGCTATTACACCGGTGGCTTATCAGCCAGGGAAGCAGATGAACCAAGCAAACAGAAACACTTCAAGGAAAATAATCATAATTTTAATTTTAGCTGTGCTTGGCGGCTTGCTTCTCTACTTTTCTCCAATTTAATGCTGTTGTGGTTGCGATAATTGTGTGGTGCTGATCATGTGCAAGAGGTTATTGAGATAATCGCTGTGTGGGCTTCATCAGGGTGATCATTCACTGTTGTGGTGTGGTCGCAATAATTGTCTGGTTACACTCTTTCTCCGTCTTGTAACTTCAAATGAATAAGTTAAATTATTGAATAATTCTTTAATTTTTCTCCTCCAATTTAACTTAGCAAGTCTCCTCGAATTTTGTTTTATGCTTTGCCAGGATAACCACTTTTCTAATTTTATTATATCCATTTAACAGATGCAGGAAATAAAATCCGACTTCTTAAAAACCACCAATGTAATCTACAGTTTTCATTGAATAAATCAACCTCATTCTGAGATAACAGCCATCCCATAAATAATCGATTCAACTCATCCATTCAAAATTACAGCTCATAAAAAATCGATTCAACTCATCCATTCAAAATTATAACTCAGCCTTATGTCAAAATTAAACCACGTGCCAAATCACTCACATAGCAGCCCATGGTCGGGAGAATTGTACACAACGCATAAGAAGCATTGAACACTTGAAGGATATGTAAGTGTTTAGTCATATCGGACTATTTCTAATTGGAAAACACAAAGGAACAGCATTGACGGTCATGCTCTTTGCTAATGAACAGGAGTTAATATGTCTGGACTTATATTCCCTAAGGACGCATCATATTGTCGCGATTTCGCAGTAATTGTCGTGATTTCCCAAAGCATAATGGGTGTCGATATTGTCCCACTATATGAAAATAGATCTTTTGAGGACATATGATCGGGTGGAATGGGATTTTCTACGCCTGATCCTTCATAAAATTGGCTTTCCTCACCGCCATGTTAGATGGTGAATGGCATGTGTGACTTCGGTTTGTATGGCGGTTATAATCAATGGGTATTGTCACACTATATGAAAAGCCTGGCTCATTAAAATAGATTTTTTGAGGGCATATGATCGGGGGGAATGGGATTTTCTTCTCTGGATCATTTATAGAATTGGCTTTCCTCATCGCCATGTTAGATGGTTAATGGCTATGTGTGACTTTGGCTTTTATGGCAGTCTTAATCAATGGGTATTGTCACACTATATGAAAAGCCCCCCTTATGAAAATAGATCTTCTGAGGGCATATAAGCCCCCCTTATGAAAATAGATCTTCTGAGAGCATATGATAGGGTGGAATGGGATTTTCTTCGCCGGATCCTTCAAAAAATTGGGTTTCCTCACCCGTTATGTTAGATGGTTAATGGCATGTGTGACTTCACCTTCTATGGCGGTCTTAATCAATGAGTATTGTCACACTATATGAAAAGCCTTCCTCATGAAAATAGATCTTCTGAGGGAATATGATTGGGTGGAATGGGATTTTCTTCGCGTGATTCTTCATAAAATTGGCTTTCCTCACTGCCATGTTAGATGGCTAATGCCATGTGTGACTTCTGCTTCTATGTCGGTCTTAATCAATGGGTATTGTCACACTATATGAAAAGGCTCCCTCATGAAAATAGATATTCTCGCGGCATATGATCGAGTGGAATCGAGTGGAATGGGATTTTCTTCGCCTGATCCTTCATAAAATTGGCTTTCCTCACCGCCGTGTTATATGGTTAATGGCATGTGTGACTTCTGCTTCTATGGCGGTTTAAATCAATGGGTATCCTTCTGGTCTCTTGAAAATTTCCAGTGGTTGAGGAAAGGATGTGAACTCTCCGTGCTCCTTTTTATTTTAGTCATAGATTCACTCAGCAGGAGTATCAAGATAAGAAAAATAAACAGACTGCACGGTCTCTCCCACATCCACCTCTACTCATATTTTTTTCGGTGCATTTGCTTGTGGGAGCTCCTGGTGGTCTACACCTATGAGCTCCTGTGTGTTTGCCAAACTTCATGTCTTCTGCAATTGTTGACATGGTATCTCAATAAGGAAAATTTTGAGTTGATAACTGATGAGATGGATGATTCGACATGCTAGCAAATAGAAGCCCTCTTTGGGGTTAAGTTGGCCCCTTTGTCTTCGGGCTTCAAATACTTGGGATGCTTTCTCAAACCAAGAAATTGTCGACTTGGAATGAGAATGGTTGATCATTAAAATTCAGAAAAATATTTCTCTTTGGGACCATCGATAGTTAACGCACTACGGTAGGGTGATCTTGATATTTCATGTCATTGCTTGTACTTAGCATTGGCTCTGTCCAATATGTCATGAACCTGTTGGTGGATTTGTTGAATGTTCTCAATGAAGTTGTTTGCCTTGTCAGCTTCAGACTGGATATGAGCCGAATCGGCTTGAGTAGCCACAAATGGCTTGGTTATGTTAATGGGACCTAGTGGTTGGAATCCCAAGCCCACCTGAAAGGGGTTGTGGTTGGTTGAGTTGTGGAGAACTCGGTTATAATTGTGTTGTACATAGGGAAGGCTCTCATTCCATGTGTGTGGATGCTTTGAATTGTACATGCGCAGAATGTGTACGATCATCCTGTTGGCGACCTCTGTTTGGCCATCAGTTTGGGGATGGAAAGCTGTGGACTTGGTGAGCTTGGGGATGGAAAGTTGTGGACTTGGTGAGCTTGAGTATTAACACACAATTAATCATTAAAAACTTCTGTTTGACATTGTTCAAGCTATAAAAATTCACATCAAACCCAGAAGGAAAAATTTCACATGAGAATGGTAGAAGCCATGAGTTATGACAACACCTTAGATAGATAATTATAATGGATATTTTTCAGCTCAAAAAATCTCAAAGTGGTTACCATCATAGACCTTAAAAAACATATAAGCATGTAATTAGATAAAATATTACTCAAATAAACATAAATTCATAATGGGATCCCTACACTAGGTGCTTCATGGCCTTCACCTTTTTATGGCACTAATATATTACTTGCACTCGATGCTTCATGGATTTCGCTAGAGAAAGAAAATATTTATGGGTTATGAGTGCCAAAAACAATGAAAATTTTTCCTCGATGACCTCCAAGTACAATAGAAGCAACATAATTGAGCACCTCACAAAAAAAAAAATGAGACATTTGGTAACATTATTGGTATGTATAATCCATGCATGCCTTATTTTATTTGTAATTTGATCGCATGTAAAACTCTCAATCCCAATTATAAAGTAAACATTGCTTGCTTCCTGCACTTTCCTTGAGCGAATATTATAAAAACCATCACTCCTTTTATTCTTTAATTATTATTATTTTTTAAATTATATATTTATCCAATATATTTAGATTGAAAATTAATATGATAAATATAGAATTAGAAATATATAAGTTATTTAATATCAAATATAATATATTTTTAATTATACTAAAGTATAATAAATATATTTAATAATTAAACAAATAATTAAATTAGTAATAATATATTTTTAATATATTATATTTAGTAATTAAACAATTAATTAAATTAGTAATATATATTTGTTAATGATGATGATGATGATGATGGTGTACAAGGTTCATTCACTCTCAGACCAATAATGGTTTGGTCTATTGGACCTAAAGAAAAGAGTTATTTAATTTGATTTTAAGATTTTATTCCCATGCTCAAAAATCTTGGAGAGAAGCCTCCCGAGCTCACTATAATTTTGACATCTTAAAAGGCTAGGAAGGTTAGTATTGCAACAAAGATTATGAAATTGAGCTCTAATGTGGTTTTACTTGGGGCACTCTAAGAGGGAGTGATTTTCATCCTTGATGTTCATATTCTCACAGAGATGGCAGATCCTTTCCATCCATGGTGTTTTAGGCACTGTCCAACGGCCTGTTTCACTATGGAGCTCATGAGAGTTCGTTCTAATCTTGGCTATATTAATTTTCTTCTTTGAGCTAGTTAAAATAGAGAGATAATTTTGATCTTCCAGGGTGGGGTTGATGATCTCCTTATAATATCTTAATTTTCTTTTAGCTGTTAGATCTTTCTCACACCACATTTTTTCTTTGAACTTAGAAGTAGCAGTTTTTTTAATGTTATTAATGTTTTGCAATGCAACATTCTCATCGATCTCCCAATGGTTTAACCAGGCCCTGGTGTCTTTATAACAACCTCTTTTAAGCCTTAGGTGATTTTGGTTGGAATTTAAAGCTAGCTTAGGAAGTCTATGGTTTCATATGCTATTGAGCTTGTGCTTGTACAACAGAAGCCTAGTCATAGCTAGGCTTTCGATAGGGGAAAGACCTACTTCTATAAGGAGAATAGATAGGGTAATATATTATATCTAATAATTAAACAATTAATTAAATTAGTGATATATATTTTTTAATATATTTAATAATTATTACGTTAATTTATTTTTTGATTATTAAATTTAATTATTTCAATTTGTTTTTTAAACGTACCAGGCATTGCAATTTATTTTTTCAAATTTAATGTGTGAAGCTAAATAATTATTATTAATTAGAACTTTGGTTAAAAACACATTATATAAATTAAATCTGTTACATTATTGTGATTAATTTAAAGATATAAAAATTAATGAAAGAAAAATTATCTTTTTTTATAAAAAAAATTATAATGTAAATAAAAAAAAATTCTTGATTTATATTGTTTAATTATGTAATGGCAAATGGGAATTTAATCAAGCATATAATTATCTAATTATATGTAATTTTATTCACATAAATATTTTTTAACAATACTAACTTTATGTTAAAAATAAATTTATATAAATTGAATTTAAAGTTACACTATTGTGAAAAATTTAAAGATATAAAAAATAAATGAAAAAAAAAGATTATCATTATATTAAAAAAAATTATAATGTAAATGAAGAGGCACTCGTTGCCACTATTTCATCATTAGTAGAATTATTTCATAAATGTCACATGGGTGAAAAAGTGAAGTTGGGTTACACTTTTTTCCTTTTTTAGAGAAAAAAATATCATTTTTTTCTGTTCTTCAACTTTATGCAAGCTAAAACAATTTTCTGTTTAGAATTTCATTTTACAATAAAAATAATAGTTGTCAGAAATTTTATTAGCTTTCTATTACTTATTTTTTGGAATTTTTTTATACACATTTGATATGCCAACTTAACATTTCTCAGAGTGTGTGTTCTTTAACAATCAAAGGATTCATAAAAATTCATGTTCAAACGCGTTGGTGTATTCTTTGAAAACTTTGTGTTTTTGAGAAACAAAATGTGTTACAACAATCTAGACAGAGTCTACTTTGTTTTCGTTATATTTACGAAACCAACTAACACATGTCATAATTACTAGAATTTTTTGAACTGATCCAATATGAAAAAAACTGCATATTTTTTAATATGTTTTGGTTCGCACAAAATTTCTCAACATATAAGTTATAAACTCAAAATATATAAAACTACCCATTACAGACGACAAACAAATGTAATGCACCATAATTTTTTCAATTTTTTACAGTGTGTTTTGGAATATATAGAATATTGATTTCACTGAATCATAATGACCATTAGCAATTATTTGCACCCATTTTATTACAAAATTAATTAAAATTACTAAATATTTATGAAATTCCATAAAAGTTATATTCCTGAAAGTAGATTGAATTCTGCAAATGCTTGTCTTGGTTCCAATAGTTAATTCATAAAGTTTCATGGAGTTTAATCAGTCCAAAGTTGAATAAATGTGTTCAAATCTCAGATCTGTGTAATTGCAGACGTGTTAGTTCAACCGAACTTTAAAAAAAAATTCGGTTGAATTGTTTTTTGTCCCGACGACCTATCAAGTCTAACTACACAAAATTTCGGCCAAAGTTTTTATAAAAGTTTGGCCGAACTTTTAATTGATTTTACGTCGGCCGGAAAATTCAATGAAGCCCCTCCAAAAATAACATTTCATGGCAATATAAATAGGAGTAAATGGATTCATTATTTTCGCATAATTTCACACATTTCTTCATTTAGTCTGATTTTGCAAAGGAATTTTTTTGGGCTTAATTTTCAAAGGACTCTTTTTGGCTTAACATTCAGAGGTAATTTTTTGGAGGTATGTGATACATTTTTTGGATGCTTTTTGGGATTAATTTTCAAAGGAAATTTTTTTGAAGGTATTTTGTTTTTACAGATTTTAGGCTAATTTTCAAAGGACATTTTTTTGGAGGTATTTTGTTTTAGAGGTTTTTGGGCTTAATTTTCAAACCACATTTTTTGGACTTAATTTTGAAAGGAATCTTTTTAGGCTTAATATTCAAAGGACATTTTTTGGAGGTATTTTTTAAAGTGATATTTTTTTAGAGGCTTTTTGGGCTTCATTTTCAAAGGACATTATTTAGAGGTATTTTTTTTTAGAGACATTTTTTAGACGTTTTTGGACTTAATTTTCAAATGACGTTTTTTGGAGGTATTTTTTAAAGCGACATTTTTAAGAGGTTGGGCTAATTTTCAATGGACATTTTTTGGAAGTATTTTTTGAAGTGACATTTTTTTAGAGTATGTGTTTTGGGTTGAAGTAAATCTTTTATAATGATTTTTTAAAATGAGTTTTTGTCTAACTCTTTAAATGAATTTTTTTTCCAAGACTTGGAAGGAAATATTTTGAGCTTCATTTCATTTTTAGAAGACATTTTTTTCTTGGATTTTTTAAAGTGTTTTGGATTGAAGTATGTCTTTTGTGCAAAACTTTTAAAATGAGTTTTTTTTTAGATTAAATATTTTGTGATGCTTTTTTTAATTGAGATTTTGTCGAAATTTTTGAAGGAAATTTTTTGAGCTTCATACTAAATTATCATGGGAAATCGAAGGAATTGCAAGAGAAAATATGATCGAACAAGAGACCCCGAGGAACGTAGAGAACATGGAGAGAATATTGTAAAAAAATGATAGAAGAATGCTCAAATATTGAAAGGGAAAATCAACCTCAACTAGAAGTTGAAGCAGGTATGTAAATGTAAATATTATAAATTTGATATTTAAAATTTTCCTAGTGTAAATTGTGAAACTTAATTTTTATTTGATGAACTAATTTGAAAAATATTTTGCAATGAAAACAAAGAGAGATATTCGTCAAAACATTGATGACTGGATGCAAAATTTTGAGAGAGAAAATGAAAGAGATATTGAACAAATGATTCAAGATGGTGAAAGTGTTGAAAGAAATTCAAGTGAAGAAATTGAATCACCAGGTATATATATATATATATATATATATATATATATATATATATATATATGTTGAACACATGCACATATTATTGAAATTATACGTATTTATTAATTTATTTATTTATTGAATATGTCAAATTATTATGTACTATTAATTCGAATATTTACAGACGAAATCAATATTGATGATGAGATGTTAGAAAATGTTGACACTCACACATATGGAGATAAAAATGTTGACCATGTTATACGATATCATGTTAATCACATTTTTTATTTGTTCTTCATAAGGGAAAATGTGGCAGTTCAAGCCCAATTTTTGAAAGGTATCTTAACATTAAGGAAATTAAAAGAAGCTACGACTTTATTGGGTATTCGAAAATTAAGAAAAGATTAAAAAAAATGAAGGAGAACGTGATACAAAATATAAATAGTGTTATAAATTCATTTAGAATATCTGGACAGAAAAATGTTACAGATGCACATAGAGAAATACATATGGCAGTCATTTCACCAAGTACTAAAGAATATCACTTGGTAAAATCTATGGCACGAGCATTAGGAACCTCACGAAAAACTTTGCACAAACATCAAAAAATTTGGTTGCAAATAGATGTAAATGATGAACTCGCTTGTTGGACAACTATTTGTAGGCAACCATACAAATATAGACTTGGATAAAATGTTAAAAAAATAATATATGAATATTCGATGAAAAATTCATGTGTTTCACGAAAAGCAAGGATGTGATGTGAAGAAGAATAGCACGAAATCAGTATGAAGAACATCCAAAACATTTCTTAGAAACCACTCAGATAGAGTTGTTCAACAAGTTTAAAGAAGAGAATCATGAAATTGATGTGTCAATCAGTGCTTTTGTGCAACAAAAACCATGGTGTGTAAAGCCTATCACTGTACGTGACACTTCTTGTTGTTTTTATCATGTGGAATTTCAGTTATATTATGACACATTCCTTAATTTTGGTAGAACATTTTGGAAAGATTCACCTCCTCCTTCCACTATCCATGATTTCAGATCTCAAATTCTATGTGGAAGAGAAAGCCATGAATTATTTTACCAAAAGAAATGTGTTGGTGGTAAAAAATGTGATGATTGTGGAAATTTGACTAATTTCAAAACAAATATCATACTGATATAAATGATCAATCATTGTCCAACATGAAAGTAAAATGGAAGAGATATGAATATATCCATACATCGATTCAAGGTTCAAGTGCTAACAGAAATAATTTACAACAAGAAGAAATTTTTGTGATATATTTTTTAAGATATTTTGATGCATAAATTATAAATACACCAAGAATTCCCATAGAGCTCGATGGAAGGAATTGTAATTCAAAAAATCCTGTGAATTTTTACCACCAGGGACCATTTTGTCTGTAATTTCTTTTGCAGAAAACTACACATTTGTTTCACAAAAAGAAATTTATAGTGAATATTATCATTCTGGCCAAGTCTCCATGCTCATCCATATTCTATATAGACATATTGAACAATGTTGATTATATAGAAAGCACCAGTGAAAATCAGGATGTTATTAAAGGATATCACATTTATATCAGTGACGATCATACACATAATACATATTTTGTACAATTTTTTTTTGGAAAGATTTATGACTCGAAAAGTCATGGAATAAAATTCAATGAACATTGGATATGGTCAGATGGATGTGCAGGTCAATTCAAATCTTCATGATCATTCTTTTGGTTGTGTCATCTTCATATGAAAACATGCATTATGAAATGTATCCTTTCTTTAACTCCATTTTGCTTCCATCTCCATCCACGGCAGAAGGGCCAGCTATTCCGCCAGTGGCTGAGAACTCAAAGTCGCCAGCTATTACACCGGTGGCTTATCAGCCAGGGAAGCAGATGAACCAAGCAAACAGAAACACTTCAAGGAAAATAATCATAATTTTAATTTTAGCTGTGCTTGGCGGCTTGCTTCTCTACTTTTCTCCAATTTAATGATGTTTTTCGCTGTTGTGGTTGCGATAATTGTGTGGTGCTGATCATGTGCAAGAGGTTATTGAGATAATCGCTGTGTGGGCTTCATCAGGGTGATCATTCACTGTTGTGGTGCGGTCGCAATAATTGTCTGGTTACTCTCTTTCTCCGTCTTGTAACTTCAAATGAATAAGTTAAATTATTGAATAATTTTTTAATTTTTCTCCTCCAATTTAACTTAGCAAGTCTCCTCGAATTTTGTTTTATGCTTTTCCAGGATAACCACTTTTCTAATTTTATTATATCCATTTAACAGATGCAGGAAATAAAATCTGACTTCTTAAAAACCACCAATGTAATCTACAGTTTTCATTGAATAAATCAACCTCATTCTAAGATAACAGCCATCCCATAAATAATCGATTCAACTCATCCATTCAAAATTACAACTCATAAATAATCGATTCAACTCATCCATTCAAAATTACAACAACTCAGCCTTATGTCAAAATTAAACCACGTGCCAAATCATGTTGGAACGTAATTTCCAACTGCAGAAATGAAGTTGCAGGCGGAAGCACGGCGGACAGGATGATCAGCACGTCGGCGCAGGAGATAAACCGGGAGCATGTTGGTGCAGATCAACGGAGTGCGGGAGCAAAACTTGCGCGGAGGTTAATTGAAGGCGACCCCCCGCAGTTGACCAGTTGATTGCACGTTGACCCAAAATGTGTGGCTGTGGTTTATTACGGGGGTCACCCAATTGATATGTACGGGCAGAACCATACCCCCCGTAACCACCAGGAGAGGTGGCTCCGCCCACCAGCAACCCGCGCGCCACCAAATCACCACCGCCGCGGGAAATTCACAATTCTGCCACGAATCAAATTTGCTATTAATTTTTTTTATCGGTGGTGACAGAAATTTAAGGCACCATAAATTTTTTTTAAGCGGTGATTTTTTGGCAATTTTGTCAACGAATTACATTAATTGTTTTTAGATATTTTTGTGTTGTAGTTGATATAGATATGCACAGCAGTGCGTTAGTTTTTTCTTAAGAGAGACAGAGCATAATTAAAATCACACACAACAGTGCGTTGATTGTTTAAAAAAAGACAGAGAGTGCAATTTAAAAAAAATACACAGCAGTGTATGTTTATTTTGAAAAAGACAGTGAGTTTTTTTTAATAGACAGAGACAGTGAATTGGAAATTCACAGCAGAGTTTTTTTTTGAGACAGAGAAGAGTTTTTTTGTTTTGTTTTGGAGCTGTGCTTAGAAGCAGTCCAACAATTGTAAATCCCTCTGTGATTGAGGAAGAACTTGTAAACAATTTTATGGAATAAAATTTGCTTTATAGAGTTGAAATTCTGTTTTCTGTAGAGTGAAATTTATTTCTCTGTGTTAAAGAGGGAGAATTCTAGAATTTTCAAATTTCCAACATGGTATCAGAGCCAATTCAGGCTATTTGAAGGTCAAATAAGCTAAAGAAAAGGAGTTCGTTATTGCAGAAGCCTCTCCAGCAGTGTGAAGGTTCAGACAAGAAGAATTCAAAGGTAATTCTCTATATAGTTCTTATGTTACTGTTGCAGTACAGTTAGTAAATTTAAACACACAGTCAAGTGTTTTTAAATCATAGTTAAGAATGTAGAATGGCTGGAGCCAGCACTGGTATGAGTTTGGGAAATATCCATCTCCCACAATTTAATGGGAAAAATTATGACTACTGGTCAATAACTATGAGAGCTTTATTTAACTCACAAGAGTTATGGGAATTAGTTGAGGATGGCTTTGAAGAGCCAGCAAATGAAGCAGAGTTTTATGTCTTAACTCAGGCAGAAAGGGAGTCACTGAAGAACAATAAGAAGAGAGATCCTAACTCGCAGTTGTTTTCTTTACAGGTTTTTGGATCCTAAGCTAATCATGTTTACTTTCTATTTTCTTCAGTCTTTTGATAATCTGTCAATGTTTTTAGGCCGGTTTCCCCTACGTGGGTGGCATGTTTTGTGTTTTGGCTGGGAACACACCTAAGCTCATTATTCTTACTTGCTCTTCGTTTCTGGTTTTTGATAAAATGTCAATGTTCGAAGGCCAGTTTCCCCTGCGTGGGTGGCATGTTTTTTATTGTCAGCAGGATGGCTTATGTTGGAATGGTATGTCTGGTAAAATTTCTAAGTCATGAATGTAATGTAAAAATGCCGCTAGTATGGGAAAGCTCTGCTGAGGCTGTGGCCTATTTGTAATTATTTTTGTACAATAATAGAATAGCCACATTCAAAAAAAAAAAAGACTTTCAAAGCACCTCAAAGAAATTCATTGTTTCCATTCAGCCATTATGAGTTTCCAGCAAAGGAGAAATTTCAAGTTTTCCGAGCATTTTGGGTCAAAATTCAAGGTTGGTGCACATTAGGCGTTGCACGTTTGTCTTGGCGTTGCGCATTTACCTAGAGGCACTACACGTTTTCCTAAAAACTCCTCACCAAACTACACAGGCGTTGCACATTTAACTAGAGGCGCTTCGCGTTTGACTTAGCGTTGCGCGTTCCTCCAGAATGTTGTGCATTTTCTTAGGGAGGGTTTCAAAACATTTCATCACCTCCAACAAGATTCATTTCCTCACCAAATTCTTCAAAAGGCTTTAAATCAGTAATTGCACCCTAAATCACCTCTCCTATAATATATTTGGTGTTCCATAAAAAAGTTTGAAGTGTTTGCTGCTATGAAACCCTACCTTTCATTTCCTTCCCATTTATCATGCACCATATCCATATTCATGTTCCTAAACATGTATCAGCCATAAATATTGTTAAATCCTATGGTTTTCATAAACCTAGGTTTCCATTTACATTAATTCCCTCCATTTTCTTAAGCTAGTCATCTCATCTCTCATTCCCTTCATCTCATTCCAATTACCCTAGGGTTTCCAAAGCCTTCAAATTCATAATGTCTGAAGAGGAGAACAAAGTGTCAGTAAGGAGCAAACACCAAAGAGAAGTAATCATAAAGGAGGTAAAATCATTAGATATGAACTAGTAACCACAAAGAATCTCATGGTTTCTCCTCTCACTGTGTCATGTTTTAAACATGTTGGTTGTTTTGAGTTTTGTGAGAAAGAGCAGCAGATTTAGTGTCACCCTATGTTGACAAGGTTGTTCATTACAAATCTTCATGATAGAAAGGTCACTCTTTCTGGGGCCACTTTTACCATGTCCACTAATTCTATTTCAACTGCTACAGGAATCCCTAACATTGGAGAGAAATGGTTTAAATAAGGAAACCTTGATCAGAGCTACTATGAACCATATCTCTAACCTAGGTACAAGGATGAAAAAAAGACCATTTTCCCTTTCTCTCATCTCCTTGACCGATATGTCCCTATGATCAAAATAATCATGAATTACTTCACCTATGAGGGGAGGTTTTCTTTACTCTATTCATATCATATCTGATTCCTCATGCACTTCACTAGAGTCATAATGCTTCACATACCCTACTATTTCTCCCACAACATTGACAAGATGGCATACATTTTACAAAAGAGGGATTATAATCATCAAATGCAGATTATTTTTCACCATTCCCTCGTTAAGATGACAATAATGCATCATCTTGAAAAAAATAACATTTCATGGGACACATTCATAACAAAGGAAGTCTTCACTACCCCACCTAGTCAGCATGAGCAGAGTATCCCTTCATCATCTCATCCTCCCATATCCACTCATCCATCTCAGCCTGTTGTTCATACATCATTACCTAGTCAGTTTCATTCACCTCATGTTGATCCTACTTCTTCACATTTCCATAACCCTTCATCATCAAATCATGATAATGAGTCATCAAGCAGTGAGAAGGACATTGAGGTAATTTGGGCTAATGTGACTGATGTTGAGACATTTCCCAAGATCTATCAAAGAGGCCACCGACATGTTTTTGCTTCACTTTGAGTGAAAGGGGCCATGCATTCTTCATCAACAAAACAAGTGGACAAGGGCAAGGAAAAGGTTAAAGAGCCAATCATTGAGGAGAAGGAGGATAAACATGAAACAGAGAAGGACTTTCAGCTGATTGACCTTGATGAGGAATATGAGGAAATAATCACTAGTGCAACAATCAAATGCAAAGAAGAAAATATTAGTGAACTTCAAGCTAATCTTGACAGAGAAAAGTATGTGATTGATTTTCTTGAGCAAGAAAATCAGCAGCTGAAAACCAAATAGATTATCAATGAGGTCAGGACCACCAAAGCACAAAGAGAGGTAGAAAAGGCCAAGGAATTATTGGAGGAGACCTTGGAAAAATTTGGTATGATTTATGATGAGGAGGATCAGCCTCAAAGATAGAGACCAAAGACTAGAGGGCTGAAAAGAGCTCTAGCCCTTGAGAGACAGAGAGAAGCTGAGTTGGCGGAGCAACTCACTCCAAGTGAGTTGCTTGCCCTAGATATTAGCAGGGATAGAGAATCATGGCTTGATAGAGCCAATTTTCATCTGGAGAGTTTGCTAGAGAAGGCCAAAAAGGATAATGATATTTAGAGGAAAATGGAAAAGCACTACATTATGAGGAACAAAATTGCAAGGGCCAAGCTCAAAAGAGCCCATGTAAAAATTCAAGCTTTGACCAAGAAAAAGGAGAAGGAGAGTTTATACATACTTTCTGAGGTGTCTCTTCATGCCTCAAGCACTTGAGAAGCAAGTAACCTCACAATTTTCGAAAATTTTGTCACATTTGGCACTTTAGTGCATTTTTGGTTTTTTGCGTAATTTTGGCACACAAAAATTCTGCCAAACGCGCAACTTCCTAGGCGCTGCCATATTTTTTGAGGAATCCAAATGAAAAATGGCCACCACCATCATGTTCATAATGATGAATACATCAACCCTAGAAAGTTTCAGAAAATTTGGAGGAGAACTCGTCCCTCAAAAGTGAAAACAACTACCGAATTTTCATGTTTCTACCTCCTTGTTGACCTAGGCATTGCGCATTTCCAGTCTTCGGAGATTGAATTTTTGACAGGGAAGATGAGCACCATTGTGAAAACCAGAGGCATATTTATAAACTAGACTCAAAGAGCTTTCCAATGAGCTATCTTGGAGCTAATTTTCACAGCGGGAAGGCACTTAAAATTTGCTTTCAAAAGAGGTTATTTTCCTTTTAGGGCGCTGTGCGTTTGCCAGGAAAATTGTGTTTCCACCATCTTTAGCAAATTTTGAAGTTCCACTCCAGTTTGAATTTATACTTGGGAAAATCAATAAATTTCTGATGTAAATGGTCATGGTGAATGTAAATGTCATGTTTTGACTTTCATCTAAGGTAGATACATTAGGTGAGTCCTCTAGAGGTCAAATGAATCAGTTTCCTCTCTTTTAGAAGCAAATTGTTGGGTATTCCTAGTCTTTAGTTTCTTGTTTGGGAGTAGGTGAAACTAATTCCTATCTCATGGATTCGACTCCTTGAGGCTAGGGAGAGTGGTTTTGAGTTCTATATGATGTATTTTCTTAGTCATTGTAATGGTTGGACTCACTTGGAGGTTTGGCTTCTCAAGGGACATACTTTTATATCAGTTTTGGCCTGGACATTAATCAAATTTGCAGTTATTTTTATGGGATACATGTGCTATTGCGTTTAGTTTCAGTTTCTTCTTTTTTTCTCATATGTTAAAATTTTTTGTTACTTCATCCATCATTTCATTGCTATTAAATGAATGTTTTCAAGTTAGGTGAACATAATCCATAATTTCTATACTTTGTTTTGGGTAAACATTCATAATTTGAAATATCTTCAGTTTAGAAAGAAACCATGAATTCACCATGCTCTTTCTAGCTCCTCAGATATCTTAAATCATCTCATCATCAAAACCCTAAAGTGCCAAACATTGTACCTACCTTTCCCCATAGAACACCCTACAAATTTTGACCTTATTTCCTTGCCTTGATTGTTTGACTCCTCCTGATCCAGCAAACCCTACACAATAAAAAATAAAAAACCATAACCTACTATACCTAGCATAATATCTTCTTTCCTCAGTCATATTGGTTGTGATATTTAGGGAGAGAGCCCTCTCCTGGCCTAGTAGGGCTAGCTACTTGGATAACTGTGGTTTGAGGTTACCTCGGAATTGCCTTCTTCAGCTTGAGGTTCAATCAAAGCGATAATAGAGAGAAAAATAACTATGCAGTCAAAGTTCTTGGATTTACCACCTTGAACCTAGAAGATGGTGGGGAGCTTCATCTCAACAAAATCCTCTATGTTCCAAGTTTGAAATATATATTTTTTTCTATTTCTTGTCTAGAAGATAAAGGAGATAGGATTGCCTTTGTAGATGGAAAATTTCTTGTTTGGGGAAGGGACTGTAGTTGATCTGGATTTATGCAGGAACAAAATGAAATATAGAAATACATATAAAAAGTAGAGATGGAGAAAAAATAAAACTTCATTTCATTAATAAAAAAATGACTGAAATATGCTTAGAAACAAAATTGAAATAAAATAGCTAGGGCGTTGGTAGCTTATCTCTGAGAAGAGATGTGGCGGCTAAAGGCCTCTAAATTGTGTTACAATGAGGCTCGAGGGCCAATTTCTCAGTGAGAAACAATGGGTAAGCACTAAACATCCAAAAACCTAACCCTACTGAGATGAAGAGCCAAAACTATGGACCTTGTTTGGGTAAATTGGTACATCAATCTTCCTGGGGATGTAACTTTGGCATACGATCTTTGTTTGACATGCATAATACCTCGTTAGAAATATCTATATGAGGACTACAATTTTTGGTGTGAAAAAAATCAAAGGAACTTCTATGCTGTTAGAGTCGGCCCTTACAGCCCTCCGTCAGTGATCATTTCGTCTTTTGCATATTCATTTTTAGGTGTCTCGCTTGTTCCACTTCGTTGCATTTCACTAGGAGCATGCCATGGACTGACGAAGGGGTCTGTTGTCTTATGTTTCCTCATGTTTACACCTACAGTGCTATTTTAAAAATTTCCTCAAAAAATCACTCGAAGTCATTGTCGTTTCATATATGGTCATTAAAATGTCAATCAGTGTCTTTGGTCCTAGTGTCTAGGGTTTTTGAGTCATTTGTATACCAGTCATAAAGCCTGCAAGGTGAGGAAGGTTCCGCATATTGTGATTTTTTGTTTTATTATCATCAGCATTTAAAAAAAAAAAAACATTTCTAGTCCAAAACTCTGTTTTGGAACTAGAAATTGTTTATTATTATTGTTGTAATAAATTGTACTTATTCCACCAAGAAGAAAATGTCAAAAGCAGACCCCTGGTCTTTTCCTTAGCTAAATAGCCATATCCCTGCAAGAAGACAGCAAAATCATCAAAATCGAGCTCAGAAAAGCCAAAAGAAGATTGTATTTAAAAAGCCAAATGTGAAATTACAAAAACATTGTAATGTGGGTTTTCAATTAGATTTGAATGAAATCTGATTGTGGAAGATATTTGCATCATATATAAAAGCCAAACCAATTTCATTTGCACCAATCTACAGCACCCAAGTCGAGATTTGGAGATTGGAGGGCCGAATTCACGTTTTGAAACATCGTGGACAGGGTCTTGGAGCTCGAGCGACCCACCTGGGCGCGAGCGACCCACCTGGGCGCGAGCGACCCATCTGGGCAGAGCGACCCCCTTGGGTTATTTCCACAGTGAGAAATTACAAGGTGAGCGACCCATGCAGAGGCGAGCGAACCACACGTCAACAGAGGTCCGAAAAATCGTTTTGAGCGCCCAGTCTTGTTTGGGATCACCCCCAACGGCCTTCAAACAGGTTTTTAACAATTGCTCAATGTTTTTAAATGCGTTGGTAGCATCATTGATGATTTCAAACACTTCAAATGGAGGATTTAAACCCCACAGTCATGGCAATATCGTTTTTCAGGGTTTTAAAATGATAATGGATGGTTGCATGAGTTTGTCTCCTATCTTATAACAGTGATATATCCAGCCTTGCATATATTATCAAAACCCTATTATTCTCATACCCATTATATCATTGTGGCCATTGCTATTACTTTACCATGTTCAAGACTTTTGTTCCATGGTGACTATGGTTATATTGTGTCTCACTGCCCAATGATAAAAACACTCTCATAACTCTGTTTCATTTGCCCATTGACACTTATAACTCCGTTGTAATTGTTCATAGACAAACACATTCATATGATGCCATGCTCCCTTTGACAAGATTTGTTCAATATTCTGAAGGTTGCCTGTTCCCTTTGGTCAAAGTTTCACTTGCATTTAAAACAGAGATTGTGCCTCTTTTCCAATCTATTTAAAACAGAGATATTATCATGGTTTGTTTCCTTATGGTGTTTTGACGGTGGGGGTATTTGTTGGGTGTTGAAACACACATCATAACTTTTTTTGCACTGCTTTCATATCAGTATTCATAGTGCCAATAGCTTGGTCAGAGCCATGTCGGAGACAGAGTCAGAATATGAGCTAGGGTCAGGCAGTGATTCGGTGACTGAAGGTAATGTGCCACGGGGGTCTCACAGAGATAACAGAAGTGGTAATCATCGCAGAGAGGAGCCTACTTCTTTGGCTCGGTTGCAGGCATGTCCATTAGCAATGGATTGTTTTCGATATTTGTCATGTTTCAGATTTTGTGAGATGATTGCACAAACCCGGCCTCATCGTGAATTGGCCCGTCTATTTTTTCTACATTTACGGGATGGCTGGGTAAGTCTTGCCGGGGTTGATTTCATTTTGTCACCCTTGACTATTGCTCAAGCCACTGGCATACCAAACATGGGCGAGGAATGGAACAAGCGTCAGCATTTAGAGAAATTCCACTATGAGCCATATATTAAAACTGGATATATGGGTTACTTGAGCAGAGTTTTTCCATTCAGATTCTTGAGAGATGAGTATGCACCGCTGATGAAGCTCATCATTCAGTATTTTAGTTGTGAGGGCAGGTATGCTCGTCTTTTCACGTACCATATTCGTTTGTTGATGCACTTCACAAGGGTACGTATGATGAATATCCCGTATTTCATATACCGCAACATAGAGAGGATGGTGATGTTTGTGTAGAAGAAGACGAGCCCAGTGCAGCAGTACAGGAGTATATATCATTTCGCTTTGATCAATATCATGGTGTCACATCAGTTGGCAGAGCAGGGCATCACTTGGGAGGATTTCATTTCTAGAGACTTTTTCAGAGTGCCACAACTGCTTCTCGAGACAGTTCATGATGCAGGAGAGCCTTCACACCAGCCGGACATACTTGAGGTTGAACATATCAGCACTCCTTTGGTTCAGACATATCAGCGAGGCCACAGGGCCTTATTTGCAGCGACACGGCGAGTATTATCTCCACGTGAGGTGGAAGGGGTCTTGCCGACTTCATCGACACGGCGAGTATTATCTCCACATGATGTGGAAGGGGTCTCGCTCTTTCTTCGGCCACAGCAGGCATAAGTAACAGAGGTGGGCAGAGGGTCGATGTATGATGAGGGCCCACTGTGGCACAGGAGATGCCGTATTTGACAAATTATTGATATTGATGCGTTCTCCTGTACCGAGCCGAGGGAAGTCATCTGTGAGCAATGGGGTGAATGACCAGTTGGAGACCAATTGGGTGTATGCTCGAAGTAAGATTAACTATTTGGAGCAACAAGAACAAAATGGGCCTTGAGGATGAGCTCACATTTTATGAGGCACGCCAAATCCGTGAGTGGTCAGACAAAGGAATCGAAAGAGACCATGTGATACGACACCGACCGACGAGATACCGTACTCACGCGGGTGAATATACATCTGGAGAAGCTGTTGGCGAAGGCCAATCGAGACAAACACATGCTTCGCCACATGAAAGGCCATTACTGGGCTCGCATGCATGTTTGCAAAGCGAGGATGAGGATCATGAAGAGGAGGTTGCGCAAGGCACTTCGACGGCGGAAAAGGCCTAATCCACTTCGGATTTTGGCCGAGGCTTCATTGACCGGGCAAGACACATGATGGAGATTCTTCCATCTCGAATTTTGGCAAATTCGGAGAAAATTTTTGTCATTTTTCAAATTTTTTAAAAAAACAGTTCTGTACAGGGTCGCGCGCTCATGCGCTCACTTTTTGGGACACTTTCCGGGAGGAAATTTTTACATTTTTGGTTTTTTCGTTGTTAATTTATATTATGCATCCCTTCCAGTTATCAACTTAGCATTGCATCAAATCTGATGGTCAAAGCTCAAAAACACCATGAATACCACCTTGCTGCCACCTTTTGCACCAGCAGGAAGTACCTCTGGGAGAATGAGGTTTTGGAGGGTCAAATGAACTCCAAATTCAGAAATTATACTTGGGTTTGAAAGTAGACATCCAGGGCTTTCCAACGAGCTATCATGAGCTGAATTTGGATGCCGGGAAGTACCTTAAAATCAGGCTGGAACATGAGCGACCCACTCGGCTCAGGAGCGACCCACTTGAAATTTTTCCTGAATTTTCAGCTGCCAGCTCAGATTTTCGCCTAGTATGGACCAGTTTTGCTTGTGGATGGAATTTTTGGGTTTTTATGATGTAAATTCATGTTTGACATGTAACTTTGGCTTATTTTTATTTGTTCTAGAAGATTCACTCTCAAAGGGGTAAAAAATCATGTAATGGATCAGTTTCCACTCTTTTAGAGGCAAGTTGTTAGCTGCCTAGATTGTAGTTCCATGATTAGAATTGGTTGAAACTGATCCCTGAAGAGGGAATTCGACCCCTAGAGGTGGGGAAAGGGGTTACAGTGATCTATATATTGTAATTTCTGAGGCATTCTACAGGTTGGACTCTTGGGATACTTTTGATACTATTGTACATACTTTTCATATTTTGGCTAAGGAAAGATCATGGGTTTTGCGGCACTTGTTGGGATCCTTGTGGTGTTCTGTTCTTGACAGTTTCTTCTTTATCGTGTTTCTTCATGTTTAATGTATGCCATCCTTTCATATGCTTCTGAACTCAATTGAATGAGTGAATAAGGTTGAATCCATTGTTTACAGTGCTTGGCCTTTGAATTCAGTTAGTTCTATATGTTTTCAGCTGTTTGGAGAGGATCCAAGTTCTTCTTTGCCCTCTTCAGCCCCTCGTCGGTCTAATCTATCCATATATCCAATTTAAAGCATCAAGATCATCACCTACCTCGCCCCAGCTTGAACTCTGCAAAGGTCTGACCTTATCCCCGGACCCAAAATTTGTTTTCCCATTACTCCAGCGAAAACCCAAAAAACCAAAAAAAAAACATTCTTATCTCTTTACTAGCCTAAAATCAGTTCTTATTGTAAGTCATCTCGCATCCTATTGCTCATTTTCTCGAGATTGACGGAGAGAGCCCTCTCCTGTCCTCGTAGGGCTAGCTACGAGGCTGAGCGTGGTTTGATGTAGCCTTGAGTTTTACTTCATTTCAGCCTGAGGTAGATTTGAGTGCTAACATA
>JAXQQM020059493.1:0-24039 GCA_034641835.2 Pinus albicaulis | reverse complement strand
AATCTAGCAAAATGTAAAAGAATGATATTAAAAATAATATAATCTCTCACACACATATAATACATAATTGCCATTAAAGTATTTAATTGAGCATGACAATTACTATATTTTATGTATGACTATTGAATTTTCTATCTATATGTGTGTGTGTGGGTGCCCATAACAAATTTTCAATGATTGTAACTCTACATGAAATACCACATGTCAATATTATATTGAAAATTCAATAAGTTGCACATCTCTCTCTTCTTATAAAATGATTTTTATTATAAATATTTTTGAAATGTCACATATCATTTTTTTATAAAAAATGAATGAATTACAAAGCTCCCTCTTATTCTTATTACTAAGTAATTTCTTTATTTATATTCAACTTTAAATTACTCCTCTTGAGTAAATACTTTATTATGATAAACATTCAATATTTTTTAGTTTTTTTTCTCTTGCTATATATATGAAGTGGATACTCAAACGAATTTTCTTTGTACTTTTTAATTACTTTATTTACATAAATTTAAGGTAAAATTATCTTAATATGAAAATATTCTATTTATAGATGAGTGTGAGAATGAAATAATTTTGCCACATAATTGACCAAACATAACTAAAAAAAGAAAATATTTTTACAACATAAACAACAAAATCAAAAAAAAAAAAATTTAAATTAAATATAAATTAAATTAAATTATTATTATATTATACTTAATTAAAATTAAATTAAATTAAGAATTTGAAAAATATAGAAAAATTAATCACAATTAATTATCTAACATTAATTAGGTTCTACTTCTAAAAATAAAATTTGGGTTTTCACATTTAATTAAAAATAAAATTAAATATAAATAAAATTATATATAAATTAATTAGACTATTATATTTTTATATTAAAAAATATATATATATATATATATAAACTTTTATTTATTATAATTATATAAAAATGAAAATTAAATTAAGAATCTGAATTAAATTGCAAAACAATAAAAATTTAATCATAATTGAATTTCTAACATTAATTATTCATAACTTTTCTAATTCTAAAAATAAAAATAAAATATGAGTTTTCCTATTTAATTAAAAAATAAAAAATAAAAAAAAATTAATTAGATCTAAAATTCTCGAATTAGATTTAATATACCCATATTCATAATGATGATGATGATGGTGGTGGTTAACGTCCACTTAGAACAAACTTTGGTCTATCAGACCTAAAGAAATAAATTATTTAGTTTTCTTTAAAATTGTACTCCCATGCTCAAAGAGGTTGGAGAGAAGCGTCCCAAGGTCACTATAATTTTGACATGTTAAAAGGTTGTGAAGGTCAGTATTGCAACAAAGATTATGAAACTGAGATCTAATGTGGCTGTATGTAGGGCACTCTAAGAGGAAGTGATTTTCATCCTCAATTTTTATATTCTCATAGAGATGACAGATCCTTTCCACCCATGGTGTTTTAGAAACTGCCCAACGACCCATTTCACTATGGAGCTCATGAGAGTTCGTTCTTATCTGGGCTATATTAATTTTTTTCTTCGAGCTAGTTAAAACAGAGAGATACTTTTGATCTTCTAGAGTAGGGTTGATGACCTCCTTATAATATCTTAATTTTCTTTTAGCCTCTAAATGTTTCTCACACCACATTTTCTCTTTAAACTTAGAAGTAACAATATTTTTAATGTTATTACTATTTTGCAATGCAACATTTTCGTCGATCTTCCAATGGTTTAACCAGGCCCTGGTATCTTTATACCAACCTCGTTTGAGCCTTAGGTGGTTTTGACTGGAATTTAAAGCTAGCTTAGGAAGTCCATGGTCTCCCGTGTTATTGATTTTGAGTTTATACAACAGGAGCCTAGTCATACCTAGGCTCTCTATAGGGGAAAGACCCACTTCTATAAGGAGAATAGAATAGGGTGTATTGCTTTTAATTTTGAGGTTATACATTATAAAACGCTTTTGGATTTGCTCAATATTTCTCCAAGATTCTCTAGAGATGCTGCAACCCCAAACCTCACATCCATACAAGATAACAGGAGTGACTAAAGTTTCAAAGAGGAGCTTCTTTTTATCCCACATCACAAGGTTTGTCGCTTTACAATTATTTTCAAGACCAAAATAAGCTTTCCACCCTTCATTAATCCTTTATCAATGCTATAGTTCTAGTTGAGCTTGTGATGAATATCAATTCCTACGTACTTGTAAGAAGACACGTCCTCCAAGTTGCTATTGTCATACACAAAATTAGCGTAAGTGTGCTTCTTGGATTTGATAATCATAACTTTTGTTTTGTCAATGTTAATAGTCATACCCATGGTAGAGTAGAAATCCTTAAGAAGTATTAGTTGCTTATCAAGATCAGATGGGCACCTTGCCAGAAGAATATTATCGTTAACATAGAGAAGAAGGATGATGAATATTCCAGCTAAGATCGTGCCAGCACAACCTGCTTCTTCTAAACAACCTTCTAGCTTGTCGATGTAAATTCCAAATAGGGTAGGGGACAGTGGGAAACCTTTTTTAACTTTGATATTACACTTAATATCTTTCGACCACCCCTCATTGCTCTTAAAATTGGCAATTACATTATCGTATAGCCTTATAGCAGCTCAACTCTCAACTCGAAAGGAACCTTTAGCTCTTCTAATCTATTCCATAGGTTATTTCTAGGCACCATATAGAAATCATTTCTAAATCCCACAAAGCAACAAAAGATATTGGATTTATCATTACGACATTCCTCCACAATGATCCTAAGAGTAACGAGGTGATCCGTTGTTGAGTGCTTCCTTCTAAAACCCGCTTGGCCTTTAGCCCTCTTACCTTCACTTTCAAGCCATATGCTCATCTTCTTTTCCAAAATAATACCATATAACTTGGATAAGAGAGGTCTAATCATAATTTTCCAATAATTAGAGGGGTTATTTGTATCCCCACTTTAAAAAAAAGGAATAATGAGGCTTTGAGTCCATGGTTTAGGGAACCCTTGGTTGACTGCTTGATTGAAAAGCTTGTGGATGCGAGGGATGAGGAAAATACCTCCAATTTTTAAGATTTCTGCCAGGCCTGCAGATTTGAAGGAAATGTACAAATTTCCTGAACCCTAGAAAATATATGATAATTATTTCGTCCAGGAATTTATGCAAGAGAATGAGCACCCTGCAAATGTGATTAAGGATTGGAGAGATGATCCTAATCGACATAAACGCGACGATAAGGGTATGTACTCAGTAGTTTCTCTTAAAAGTCTCATTCTCACAAATGTCTGCAATGATGTGTCGTCTTTTTGGGTCTTCAAATACAACCAAGTTTAAAAAAGATTGGACACCCCCGATACAAGCAGCCTTTGATGGCTATATTCTTGATTGGGATAATATTCTGTCTGATAATTTGATTATAGGTATCACTTTCTATAGAGAAAATCATAATCTTCCCTCCAATACAGTCACTCCATTGTATACGAGGTCATTTATCCTAGATGCTGTTTGTTTTTCTACTGAATTTCCATCATTAGGATGGAAATGGACCAGAGAAGTTAAAACCCCCATCTTTTTATAGTTAGAATTCCTGTGGGAATCAAAGTACCACTCCCATATGTTTAAAATATGCAATGATGTAATGCTCCCAGTTTTTCAAATCATTTTCGAAAGGAAAATCTCTAGAGTCACCCATGAATCCAATAGAAATCTCATGTCTATAGGAAGGTGGTTTGGTGAGGATTCTTTCACGTAAATCCAAGTTTTTTGAAGTCATGCTTGCCATCATGTTATACCTTTATATATACCAGATAAATTATTGGCCAAATAAATTACTTATCAGATCGTAGGTAATGGGTTGACTAAATTTCTGAAAGAAGCCAAAAAGAAAATTTGGCCAACTTTTCCTATCAAATGTAGGTCATATACTCTCGGAAATTTCAAGCATGCATGTCTTGAAATTGATCGATTAAAACCCTTCAATTTCCCAATTCTATCCAACAGAAGTTATGATGCATATGGTGTTTCCAAAGAAATAACAAATCAAGTTAAGCTGCAGGCAGTTTCAAGCGAGCCTGATAAATTTGACGATGTGTTTGAATCAATTCCAAAATTCTCAAGGGTTTTGCGAATAGAAACTGTGAGATCCAGTCCAAAAGAATTAATTCAATTCTAAAAATATCGTGAATAGAGGAATTCTCATTTACCAGATTACATGTTCCACAGGGTAATTCCAGAACAAACTCAAATTCCTGAAATTCAAAATCAATTTCTAGAATCAGAACAAATTCAAATTAAAGTTCCTTAAGTTTAGATTCAAGTTCCAGAAGTAGAACAAGTTCTGATTCTGATTCCTCTAGTTTAGGTATAATTACCAGTGGTAGAACCAGAAATCATAAATGTTCCACAAGAAGAGAGATTTAACCAAGACTGGGAAAGTTTTGAAAAATCATTATCTGATACTAATACTTCTGCTGATCAGAATGCTATTTTGTTAGAAACTCTTCCCACTGAAGATTCTCTAAGAACAATAATTCATATCTAGGTGAATCAATCATTCAACAAGTATCCTCTAATTTAAATGGTTCTGAATATCAAAGAGAAATTTGAGAAATCTCATTCACTATAGAGGTTTCTTAAATCTCTATTAAAAAAAATTAGATGCCAAGGACCAATGGTACAAAGGAGAGAAAAGAAGAAACAACAACAATAGACATGGAGATTATCCCTGCTTTTCCAACAGCAGAAATAATTCTGAAGGTTGAAGAAATACCTCCTTTGCATGTATTTTACAGTCTAAAGCATAAAGCTGTTGTATCTAGGTCAAGGAAGAAGCGAAAAATTGAATATTCTCCATAAATTCCTATGGACACAACATCAGTACAAGTTCTTAGGAAAGGAATACAATCAACTCTAGGAAAAGAACTTAGGCGATTATCTCAATTTGCAGGTGCTTATGTAGATGCAACTATTCATAAGGCAATGGAGTTTGAGTCATTAGTCATGGAGAAAGATCAGAAAATGACTCAAATGGAGCAAAGTTTCTTCGAGGAAAAACAAAGGATGGAGCAGGAGTTGCAATCAAATATTAATAATATGCAAATCAAGTTTGAAGGTCTCAAACTGAAACTCAAGAATGAAATTAAAGAAAAGGATTTAATAGTCCAACAACTACGGCAGAACATTCAAAATCTCTAGGAGAATCCATACCTTAATGAGGTAAAGAAAGAAGCAACCGAGTTGAAACATTGTTGGTAAACCAACAGACAACTTTTTATCCAAAATACCAACAGATTCAAGAGAATATTAAAATAAGTGATCAGTTAGTCACTCAAATTTATGATTTGAGGATTTATTATGAGGAAACCGATGATAAATTCTCTAAGTATCTATATTGGCAAGACATAGTGCAAGGGAGAGCGACCGATCTTCCTTGCCCTGAAGAATCAATAAAGGACATAATATTTGGAGATTGGGACATGAAAATGAAAAGTGGAGAATTAGCTATTATCAGAGTAAAAACTTGTCATTTAACATCTCTGAGTATATTAAATATTCTCTTTTGCAAGCTAATCTTATCCAGGAAATTCCAAAAGACATTATGCTTGGAGTCAGCCTTTTGAAGCAATATTTGCAAGAAACATCAAGCAGGAAAGTTCTTGACATAGAAAACTTGACAAAGATAAACATGGAAGTTTATTGGTATCTATTGATCAAGCCACACAGTCAATTGGGAGTGCTGAGGTGTCTTTCCAACGCAATAGTTCAACTTCTTCCAACACTCAATGATGCAATATTCAAGGGCCATATGAGAATGAAGCCAATGCATCCCCCCCAAATCAAATATATGATCAAATCTTGCCAGCTCAAAGAACAGTTAGAGCGTAGATCCGAGAAACAATCTAGAGACTGTTACAACTACTGCATTTTAATTTCCTAGCTTTTATTTTATAGTTTAGATTAGATTAAGAATACTTCTTTCACAAGTCTTCTATTTTTGTAATATTAATTAGTATTTAAACCCATTTCATGCATTTAGAAAGGGGTCTAGATTTTTGAGAAGGTGGCTTTTGGAACTTACACTATTGTTTGAACAGAAGTATAAAATTGAAAGTATGAGCCCAAAGGCTATCTTTTCATAACTAATCTATGATGCAAAAGGTACTATTATCTGTGTATTAATCGTTTTTATGTTTTTGAGATTATAGCAAACTTGTTTCTATCTATTTGTCTCTTTCTGATAAGCATTTAAATGATATATATTCTTATTACTATTGATAAAATGTATTGAATGATATGCTGTTAGACAAGTGACTTTGAAAGTTGTTATATGATAATGTTCTTCATCAACTAAATCAATTACATTAATTTAGTTTCTTTAATGTGCTTATATTCATTTTAGTATACAAATGATTTATATTGTTTCATACTTATGAAATATTACTCTATAATCATATAAATCGATCCATATCGGGAAGTAATTAGAATTAGTTTTATTTCTTTTATCAGTAGAATATATCACTCCATTCGTGTGGATTTTATTCCATTGTTTTACAAACTCATTTTTATACGGGAAACTGGTCCCTATATCCCCAGTCGAACCCGCCATTTTAATGGAAAAGGAGTAGCAAGGAGTTGCACTAACCTCTCGACCGAGTGGAATCCCTAATGTTGAGGAAGTCACTCTCCAACCTTCAACACGTCTATACTGTCTAAAATCCAAAAATTCATCGCATTTTCCTTTGAGTTCGTCTTTTGGAAAGACATTTTGATTACATTCAATATCAACATATTTCCAAAATATTTAACACTCTGGTTGATTCACTGGCGAATTATGTGTTAAATAGACATTTGAAACATATGTAAAGATAGATTTTCAATTCACATCATACAATTGAATAGGATTGCACATAATCATAGAAAAACAGTGAAAGTAAAATAGATTTATATCGAGTTTTTTACAAAATTTTGTCCAAGACACTTTGGTCATTTGACCTCAAAATGTATATAGACATAGGATAATCTAAGTAAACCTAGTGATGCTCATGATAGCAGGTCACTGCTTGGGCTATTATTCACAATAGCCTCATCCAACAACTAGCCACACCAATGGTATGGCACTGCAGCCTCATAGGTAACTCCTCGATCCGGACATATGGTATCCCAAGATTCAATCCCTCCACATGTTGCTGCAGCTCAGCAAGAGTCTCGGCTAAATCCAAATCATGTAGGACTGCTCTTCCAACAGTCCTCTCTGCTGGTTCTCCCACCTACTCTACACGAACCACTGGTCGAAAGATACCTACATCTGCATACATAAAAAAAAATTAGTTTACTCTTAGAAACATAAAAAAACACAAAAATATGTAAAAAAACCCAAAAAATAAAAAACATGGTCAGAATTTTACCTATAGCACCCCAGTGAGCGCCGACTTGTAAAATCAAATCTAGATCTCCACGGAAAATCCATCCCTGCATATGGATGCTCCTATATGAAGATATTTTGTCTTTGAAGCCAACTGAAGGATGCAGTGGAAAATGAGATCGATGACTGACCAGCATGTCTAGCCATTAGATCAACCCACCACTGCATCCGTGTATCTCTTGGACCAGCTAATCCCAGTGTCACATGTTGTGGTTGCATCAATGGAAGTCGCTCCAAAACAAAAGTGATCAAAATCAACCCATAGCTAAAATTTATAGTCTTACCACTTTTTACCTTGGTCAATTGTTCTTTCGTCTGAAGGAGTACTGCTTCGACCCAGTTCAACATGGTTGGTTCGAGACACTCAAGTGCATACTGCATGTATGATCTATTCGCGACATGTAGTGTCACGCTTCCAGATAGCTTTGCGATAGTGAATAGGAGAGTTCGTAAATGCATATCATGTGCATCTTTGATATTTATCTTTTCATCTTTACTAGGCTTAGTTCCTGGTTGAAAAAATTGTCGGATGTAGTCCTTCACTATTTCACCTCCACACGCGGAGTCCGCTAGGGAAATGGGGTCACCATGTCTCAACAAACTTGTTAGAAAGTAAATGTCATCAACCAATATTGGGAGCACTTTGTCCCCAATGTGAAATGCCTGTATTTTCGGGTCCCATAAACGGATCAAGAAGTGCAATAGTTCCATGTGCTGCCTCATCCCTCACAATCAGAAATACTTGAGCAACCCACAGTCTCTGAGGGCTCTCATAGTGCCAGGATCATTTAGGGAAACCATATCCTATTCTTCATGTTCTCTTTCTTTCCATGTAATTGACATTGTAATCCGATCAAAGTCTGAAATCACACCATAGGCTTAGTTAGAATCCATTCCATGCTAAAAATTAGGGAAATGTTGGGCAGAAACAAATATTCAACTTTCTGAATTGCACCCAACACACTCGTGAGTGAGAGACAACATGTTGCAGAGGAACTGGGCCTTTTCCGAGCCTTTGTGCAATACACTTTTCGACATTCAATGGAGTGTTGGCCCTAAGGCGTTGTATATTTACCCTAGGGGCCAAAAAAACCTAAAAGATGTGCATGAAACTAAAAAAGAATGAAATTAATATAAAGAGGAGGGTAAGATCTTCTACTTGGTCCAGATGACACGAGAAATTATCCAAAGAATCTGTCGCAATCAACTGCTGAATTTCGAGGGCAAAACAAACTCAGAGCACTAAAATTCAAACGGTAAAGGTGAAATGGTAAAAATGACTTGGTAATTTCTTAATTTAATAAGTCTTTTTGATTAATTTATGCATATTTAATGAAACGAATATGGTTTTTACCCATTTTTACTATTTTAAACAGGTATTGTTAATCCATTTGATGTTTCTTTGAGTAGGTTTGCAGCTAATTATAGTGAGTTAGTCGAGCATGATCGTGAAATGCGATATTGACCATAAATCACAGTTTTATAACTTTTTCAAGCTTTGCTAAACATGAAAAAGGAATTCAAAGCATACTTTTATCCTCTTTTTTCGAGCTTTGTTAAACATGAAAAATAATTCAAAGCGCACTCCTTTCGAGCTTGTTAAAGGAATTGAAATGACATCTACTCAGTATAAGTTTAACCCTTTTCCGGACTAAGATAAATTATGATTACGAAGAAGGAAAACCCTAGTTGAACATGGATAGGAGGTTCTCTTAGGGATTATTTTACGCTTTTTCGGATCAGAGGGACTATTATACGAAAGAGAACTTGTGGAGTTTTCTTTTAGTTCCTTTTCCAAACTCTCTAAATATGAAAAAGGACCAAGTTTTCACTGTCGTTAGACTCGTTAAATCATCAAATAGCGACGAACTTTTCCATCATGACAAGATAGATTTTCACCTTCGCTAGACTCGTTAAAGCATCAAATAGCGATGGATTCACCCGAAGGGTGGAATTTTAGATCAAGCATATGTTATCCTCCTCAAGATTGTTACAAAATAAAGAGGTATTGGTCAGCAATGACTGGGGAAAATTGGAAAGGGATAAAACACTTTATGGTAGCAAGCTTCTCTTGAACATGACACTTGTTCACTTCATCTCCGTGATTTTTGGGTTGGGTAATCTACTTGACAATATATCATACTTATGGTCTGTCATACCATCCATCACTTCAGTTTTGGGTAAAATGTTGCCAATTCATTCAGCGTCGCCGATGTGTTCAAGAGAAGTCACTCAGTTATTCCTCATCCTTTGTAATACTCATAAAACTTCATTTCATGACCGCCATCCCTGACATTGCTTCATTAGTCACATTTTGTCTCCAAAATCATTACTCCTGTTTCATGTCGTTGATGGGGGAAGCATCAATGAACTCCTGTGACGAGTTTCTTCCTATCGACATTAGCTCATCATCCAGAAAGTTGACTTATAAACAAATTTTCAGTACCTTGGATCTTGCTTACATCAACGACAAGTTTCTCGCTTCTGGCGATAGGTTGAAATCACATGCCTTCAACCGAAAGACTTTGTATGGTGTTCAACATCAAATCATCTATTCACACCATGCAGACTATACTGCACTACCTTGAGAGCCATTATCATCAACGGTGGTTTCTCTCGCATGTGTTAACGACTCACATAATTCGCTGGTAATCAGACGGTGTCTTCCCATGTTCGACTTCATATCACATATTCACATGGTTAGAATCATACTTTAAGTGATCGAGTGAATGAGATAGAAGACCTCGGATCTAGTTCCATCCATCCGGGCGACGATTTATGGAGAAGTACTAAATCATCTGTACGATGGTCATTATTCAGACGGTCATCCTATCATGGGTCTATATCTGTAGATGAATATATGATGTTATGATAGTTTATGTGTTGAGTATGGGATATGCCTCCCTCAACAATTCATGTACATGATGAAAATATATCATGATGTAATGTATTGTAATTGATGCAGGTCGTTGTCCACTTCAGTTCCTCCTCATCACGTCATAAAGCTTCATGCTTTAGGGGGAAGTTGTGACAGGTCGATTTGGGCATCATCCCAAAACACGGATCAATATTTATTAGGGTCTATCATACTCTAAATTGGTTGCTACATGCCCTAAACAAGTCAACACATTAATGGTCTTCCTTCATGAAAGTTTCACTGCTTAGATACTAGTTGGAGTGCCCCATTGAGCCATCAACGCACCCCTAGAAAGCTATAACTGCTTTGTAGAGCATCTACACCCATGCAAGGCTGTGTTGCAGAGGATCTAGGCCCACTTTGGAGTGCGTTGGTCGACCAAGAGTGAATTGTTCATTGGATTCCGAGAATCTTCCCAACCTCTAGTGACATCTAGAAGTTGTTCTAGCTTTCACCTCATCTCATAACCCAAATTTTGAACCCAGGAAGTCATTAAACCTCTTATCCTCCTATTCCCATGAACAAGGAAACCGCTTCATCCATTTTTAGGAAAGCCATTCAATGATTCATTTATGTCAAACTACCTTCCTCTACTTATAAATAGAGCACTAAACATAGTGCACAAGGGAGCAAGAATTTGTGTTAAGTAGAGTTATGCTGGTGAGATATCAAATCTTGAAGGTATTGTGCATGTACTGTGATGCTGGATGTAATGAGGATGGGACTCAAGCTGAATGAGTGATATTATTTTTAATTTTTATTGTATTTTGACCTAGTTAAAATTTTCATTACATTATGTCAATCTTTTTATTGAATTTACTTTTATTTTTAATTTTGTATAATTTGACATAGTCAAAATGTTAAACATGCCATTACAACATTTCTATCATACTTTGTTGGAGAGCATAGTAACACAAAAATGTAATATTTAAATATATAAATAGTTATTTTCCTTTTTTTAATATTGTTTTTTATCCATGTAATATAAATTAATTGGTTTGTGTGGAGTTTAATTTTATGATATAATTTTTATTAAAAATAAAAATTTAATGCTTATGTACCCATAAATTTAATGTTTATTTATTTTTAAAAAAAATTATTCATTAAACTAATTTATGTAAAATCTAGTTTTATTAAGTTATTAATTTCTAATTCTATTAAAAATAAAAATTTAATGCTTATGTACCCAAAAAAAATTGTAATCAAATTTCACATAAATAATCAATAACAGTTTACAAAATTTGACATTTTAAACTCTACCTTCAATCGATCTCTTAATATAATTATACATTTTAAACTCTACCTTCAATCTATCTCTTAATATAATTATATTTAAGTTTCGTTGGACTTCACAAAGGATTAATGAATGGGTGAAGTTAGGAATCCTTGTGATGCGATACACGAATCGAGAGATTATCGAATTATAATTAATTCCCAGGCCTAATTAAGAAACTAGCCTATTATATCATTATGCACAACTGAAGCTGGAGCTCCATTGGGTTTTACAAAGGTAGCTCAAAATAACAAGGTTGTCATGCAACTAGCCAGCTCAAAATAATAGGTTCCACTAGCCAACTCAAAATAACAGGTTCCTCTAAATTAGGTTACGTAATGTTATATATTGGAGCTAAATTAGCACAACTAAAGCTTTTTTTCCTTCCTCGGAGTCTGCACTCTCCCAGACTCTCCTTCCTCGATCGTTTAATCCTGCCCCCGCCTCTCAATTACACAACGAAAAAAACAAGGTACTTCGAGTGTAGTTCAAAACATATAACTAATAATTTCTAAATGTAAAATATATAAAAATATATAAATAGTAGTGATAAATTAAGATCTATTTCCTTATATAAATTAAAATAATAATTCATATTTAAACTAATTTAATAATCATATAAAAATGAAATATTTAAAATAAATATGTTTTCTTATATCTATTTATCTATACATATCATCAATGTTATTGCGTTTCAAAATATTTGATCTCTCTTGGTGTTTGGTTTCTCTCTCTCTTTCTCTCTATCTCTCTTCATTTCTTAAGTTGAGTTTTTGATGCGAAAAACTTACAAAATCCCCTCGGGTACTTGGATTGTGTAAGTTGTGTAACCTAGAATTACAATCACAACAAATATTTACTAGCTTTTAGACAAAATAAATTAAAAAATATATATGGAAATCTAGCAAAATATAAAAGAATGATACTACTAAAAATGATTTAATCTCTCACACACATATAATACATAATTTCCATTAAAGTATTTAATTGAGCATGAGAATTACTATATTTTATGTATGACTATTGATTTTTCTATCTATATGTGTGTGGGTGTGCATAGCAATTTTTCAATGATTGTAACTCTACTTGAAATACCACATGTCAATATTATATTGAAAATTCAATAAGTTACACAACTCTCTCTTCTTATAAAATATTTTTTATTACAAATATTTTTGAAATGTCACATATCATTTTTTTTATAAAAGTTGAATGAATTACAAATCCCCCTCTTATTCTTATTACTAAGTAATTTATTATTTATTTTCCACTTTGAATTACTATTGAGTAAATACTTTATTATGATAAACAGTGATTTTTTTTTTTTTTCTCTTTCTACATATATGAAGTGGATACTCAAACAAATTTTCTTTTTACTTTTTAATTGCTTTATTTACATAAATTTAAGGTAAAATTATCTTACTTAATATGAAAATATTCTATTTATGAATGAGAGCGAGAATGAAATAATTTTACCATATAATTGACCCAACATAACTAAAAATAAATAAAATATTTTGACCACATAAATTACAAAATCAAAATCAAAATAATAAAAATTTAAATTAAATATAAGTTAGATTATATATAAATTAAATTTAACTATTATTATATTATAATTACTTAAAATCAAATTAAATTAAAAATTTGAAAAATAAAACAAAATTAATCACAATTAATTATCTAACATTAATTATCTTCTACTTCTAAATATAAAATTTGGGTTTTCACATTTAATTAAAAATTAAATTAAATATTAAATTAAATTAGATATAAATTAATTACACTATTATATCTTTATATTAAAAATATAAATAATAATTTGATATATATAGATTAAATTAAATTTTTATTTATTATAATTATATAAAAACGAAAATTAAATTAAGAATTTTAATTAAATTGCAAAATAATAAAAAATTAATGAGAATTAAATTTCTAACATTAATTATTCATAACCCTTCTAATTGTAAAAATAAAAATAAAATATGAGTTTTCCCATTTAATTAAAAATTAAAACTTAAAAAAATAAAATTAGATTTGAAATTCTCCAATTAGAATTAATATATCCATATTCATAATTAAATATTACAAAATTAAAATGAATAATTTCAATAAATTAAAATTACAAATTAATATAAAAGACAAACTATTTTTAATTAATTAATTCTTTTCCTATGTCTTTCTTTTATGTCGGTCATTTATTTCTTCTCTTATCCCTTCATTCATATTTATTTCTCTTCCTCGATCTCTAATATGGGTCTTGTTGTAGACTCCAAAGGTAGAAATCCGAACATGTCTATTGGTGGAGAAATTTCCGACCACTCAATCTAAGAATCTACTCCACATAAATGTGAAAACATTAACCATAGTGGGATTATTAATGTTTTATAATGTTTTTAATTAAAGCTGACTATATATTTATATCCATTTTTATTTTCATTTATAGTGGACATTATCATTTAGATAATACTTTTTTTTTTTCATTTACAGAATGTAGATGAACATCATACTTTATTTTTATTCTAAAAGGTACAAGTGTCAACTAGATGTTTGGCATGGAAGGAATTACATATCTCCCTCATAATACTAGGCTATTGAATGAACCTCTCTACACAATTAAAAATAAGAATATTTTTCTATATACATATGTGAAATTGATATGAATATGAATATTATTATCAAGAAAAGACATAGATTCATCTTTAGCTTTGAAGATCTACCAAAGGTGAAATGAATGAAAAGGTAATATTTACACACTTCTAGATCTTTCATTATATCATCATGTTTAATTATGCATATAGGCAAGTCATTGGAATAGTATATCCATAACTTTAATTTAATTATCATTTCCAAGGGTTAGCTCAATTGGTCCAGTTCCTATCATTAAATGTTTCATGCTAATGGAAGGTAATGGGGTCATGATTTTTTTCTTCTATGACCTCCCAATAGAAAAAGTACATTAACAATAAAGATTAGACCAATTAAACTAACACTCAATTAATAATATAATACAATAATACAAACTAATTTTTTTTTTAGCAAATCAACAATGGTAATATATCTTAAGAAACAAATAATTAAACTTAAAATACGCCATGAAGTACTATTATATAATAATTAATAAAACAAGATATTTTATTTACCTTATTAATGTTTATTAGAGAAATTTTATATTGATATATGTTCATTTCCATCAATCATTCTAGAATATTTAATATTTAATTCACCTGATCTCTCACTAGTGTCTCTTCAGTTACAACTAGCACAACTGAGTTTAACTCACTTAACTGAGTTAAATTGATTACAACCTGCATTAACTAATGCACCACTGCAGTTCAAACTATGTTACAACTAGAATTACTCTGCATGCCTCACCAACTACCTCTAACTCGAAATCCACTAGCTAACGGATTTTATCACTATCAGTTAACTATTTCAAGACATTACAATTTATTGTCCATCTTAATTAAGGGATAAATAAAATAGACATGCACCCAAAAATAGCACTGTGGGCCCTACCCTAGCTGAAATTTTTCTTGTTGAATCTGAACACTCCCTCTCAACAAGATAGGGATTATACTTCACCCCGATCATGTCTCTATGGTATTCGAATTTTCTGTTGGTGAGCGCCTTCGTCAGAATATCTGCATCCTAGTTTTCCGTGGGAATGTACTGAATAAAAATTATCCTTCTCTGCACACAATATATGAGATGATGGTACCAGATGTCTATATTCTTGGACCTATCATGAAACATAAGATTAATCAAGAGTTTAATGCAATTCTGATTATCGCAATGAATCATTTTCGGATCCATATGAGAACTAAACAAACCAACCAAGATATTTATCATCCAGATAGCCTCACATGTAGCTTGAATTGCTGCCATGTATTCTGCTTCCGTCGAACTGAGTGCCACAGATCGTTGTTTCCTGTTGTACCAGGAAACTGTTGTCGATCCTATGCTAAATATCCCTCCTGATGTGCTCTTTCTGTCTGATGGAATACCCGCCCAATCTGCATCCGTGAAGCCTTGAAGATTCACACCCTCTGTCTGTTTGTACCATATACCATACTCTGACGTGCCCCTTAAGTATCTCAAGACATGCTTCCTCGCCTTCTAAAAGAGCTTGGTAGGCTTAACCATAGCTTGACTCAGCTGGTTATTTGTGTAGAAAATTTCTAGTCTGGTGTTCACTAGATACATCAGTGAACCAACTAACTGCATGTAGACAGTAGCATCCACTACCTCTCAAAAAGTAGCATCCTCTTTCCTCCAATTTCCTATAAGAAGAGTATCCATGGGTTTGCAACTCTCCATGTTAAAATTACCCAATATCTCCTTTGCATACTTTCCTTGAGACACAAAAATTTCACCATACTGCTGCCATATTTCCAATCCAAGAAAATAATGAAGGAGTCCCATGTCCTTTATTTCGAACTCCCTTGCAAGATACTCCTTGAATGAGTGTATTAGCTGCCCATCACCAGTCAAAATTAGATCATAAACATAAAGAAAAATGATCAATAACTTACCCTCAACCATAATCTGTTATAGGTTTGCATCTACTTCACTTTTGGTGAAGCCCAGTTTGGTGAAAGAGCTGTCTATCCAAGTGTACCAAGCATGAGGTGCTTTCTTCAGCCCATACAATACACTTTTGAGTCGGCACACATGCGACTCACTATTGAATATCTCGAAACCTTTAGGCTACTCTATGTACACCTCTTCCTCAATGATCCCATTGAGAATCATAGTTTTCACATCCATCTGATGAATGCGGCAACACATCTGCGTTGAGAGTGCAGTGATGGATCTTATGGAAGATTACCTTGCAACAAGTGCAAAAGTCTCATCATAATCTATCCCCTCGATCTGTAAGAATCCTCGTGCCACAAATCTGGCCTTGTATTTCTCCACACTCCCATCAGCAGCTTGTTTTACCTTGTAGATCTATCTTGATTCAACCACTGATTTTTCAACCAGTCTTGGGACTATCTCCCATGCACTGTTCTTGACAATTGAGTCATACTCCTCCACCATTGCATCAACCCAAGTTGCTTGTTGCACCGCTTCTTGAAAGGAATATGGTTCAATCACAATAAATTTTCTCATAAGAGCCATGTATCCAGTAAATCGGTCAAGAGTTTGTCTCTTTCTGCACTGTGAAGTAGGAGCTCCTACATTCTCCACAACATCAAGTCTCAATCTATTAGCTTCCGTGGTGCACCTTCTGCCATTCAAATGGATGGCTCTGCATGAGTGTTTTCCTCCACTCCATGAACCTCCTCATGTGGTTGATCCACATCTTGAGGCTCATCCTTGGGAACCAACAATTCCTCCTTTGCATGCAACTCTAGCTCCCTCTTAAGGGACAACCTCATGGTTTTCTCCTCATCAAATTTTATATCCCATCACACAACAATCATTCTTTTGTTTGGAAAATACACACGATAATTATGGGTGTTTTAGTGTACCCCACAAAAATCCCAACCTCAGATGTTGGTTCAAGCTTCTTTGTGGCGTCCTTGGTCACATGAAAATAAACATATAAGCCAAAAACCTTAAAGTGTGAAACATCAGGTTTCTTACCAGTGAAAGCCTATTCATGTGTACTCATGCCAAGTATCCTATAGGACAATGGTTTTGCACATGTACCGCTGTGTTGCACGCTTCCACCCACAAATGCATCGATAGGCCTTGATCATGCAACATCGCTCGTGGTGCACCCAAAATAGTTATGTTTTTCCTCTCCACAACCCCATTATTCTGTGGGTTATGAGGTGCTACGAGTTCTCTTAGAATTCCTTCTTTGCTGCAGAAGTTCTTGAATTCGCTAGAGATGTATTCTCCACCGTTATCGCTCCTACGAGCATTCACTTTCTTCCTTGAATCTTTCTCCACCAGTGTCTTAAACTCCAAGAACTTAGAGAATGTCTCATCTTTCTTCTGCATGAAGAATATCCAGCACTTACGAGAAAATTCATTGAAAAAGATTACATAGTACTTATGTTTTGTTGTCGAAGCAATAGAGAAAGGACCACACACGTTTGTGTGAACTCTCTCAAGGATTCCTGAAGCTTGGTTCTCCTTCTCATGAAAGGTGGAATTTACATATTTTCCCATAGTAAATCCTTTGGATGTGTCTGACTGTGCAAGTGTACCCTTGGGAAGACCAGTAGAAATATGTTGCATGACTTTCAAGGCTCCATGGTGAAGATGGTCCAATCTCCTGTGCTATAATTCACTCTCAGCCCGACTCACCACTTAATCTTCCTTGCCCATCATTGTTGTGCAACCATCTACCTCCAGCTTGTAGATATTCTTAACTTAAATCCCTATCCTCTTGGCTTTTCCTGTTGTTTTATGTCACAGGAAAGTTTTTCCTTCACTAAAAACAACATCATAGCCTCTATCCTCCAACATTGTGACTACGACTAAATGTTTCTTCAAACCTGCTACATGCATTACATATTTTAATTGAAAGGGTTTACCTGACTACCTCTAGAAGGTGATGGTACCAATCCCAGTAGCACTGTACCGCCCATCATCGCCCATTCCAATATGCATCTGGAGATCCTTCTCCTCCATGTCACTGAAAATTTCCTTGTCTCTTGTCATGTGAAAGGAAGCACCATTATCTAAATACCATACAGATCCCAATGCAATGGACACTATGCATACGATCAATGAGAAGTCAAGTTCAAATTGCGAGGAAATGGCCTCACTAGCTGCAGATCCTCCAGCCTTTTTTTGCTTCTTCTTTTGTGGAAAGTTAGTAGCAAAATGCCCATGTTCGTGACAGTGGAAACACTTCACCTTGGACATGTCCTGCTTCTTTCCATTCTTGGATTCAGGTTTATAATGGAATTTTTTCCCCTTCCCCTTCCTTGTGCTGGTAGCCAAAGCACAAACCTCTTCATCTTCATTCTTATATGAAGATCCATCTCTGGCGTTCCATCTGAACTCCCCCTGCACCAAATTTGACAACAGTCATTCCCAATCTGGAAATTTTTCCCTTCCATTGAAAGAGTCTTGATAATGGTGCCAACTCTTCGTAAGTCCTAGGAGAGCCAAGCTCACCAAATCATCATCAAGGACTATTATTCTAACACTCCCCAGTTCATCCCAACATTGGAAAAACTTTGTTATATATTTTGGAGTGGTGTCTCCCTTTTCCATCTTGATCTACATGAGTTTATCTTTGAGCGCCAATTTCTTATGGTCACTGCTGCTTTGGAATACATCTTTCAAAGCATTCCACATTGCATATGGCGTGGCTTTCCCATGGAGGCTTGAGACAATTTGGTCTCGTACTCCCTCTAATAGGATCCTCCTCGACTTTGCCAGTTTCTTTTTCCATGCATCAAGATTTGCAGCATCTGTCGCAGCGGGTTTAGGAACATCATTTTCAATGAATTCCTTCAAGACATTGTCTTCGAGTACTGCCTCCATCCTATCCTTCCAATCAATATATTTTGAGCTGCCCTCGAGTGCATACTCCAACATCAAGACATTGAAATACATTTCAATCTTGAATTAGGTGTAGCACCAAGAAAGTCTTTCTAAAAATTCGACTTCTATTCAGTCACAAACTTAGCTCCTGCTTCACATCTGCAATTTCCTGCGCTCTCATACCATGTAGAAATTATACAACATGCATGTATATCTTGGATTCACCCAATCTAACAATGTATTAAAGTTAAATACTGAATCGCCTCTAAAAATATTTTGCGGAACTAAAAACACAATTGCCAATCACATGAAGCAAAGAAGAATCAATCATCCCACAACACAGATAATTTCCTGGGGAAACCTTACAACTAAAAACCCCACTATCTTTTATTGTATATTCAACATGCATCATGAAACAATTGCATACAAAAATCTTCTCACAAGAGCCCTCCAGTACTAAGCTAATTGTCTCACACTGTCATGAACAAAACTGACCAACACATAGCCAATTCTTAGCCTCTAGACAACCTTCCTTGCTTACACAATCCCTGATGAATGCAATCCCTAAAATATAGGAATTTTGGCCTTCCTTGATTGTGCAAGTATCATGGGAACTCCAATGGGTGTTTGGTTGCATTTGTGCAACCCAATAATCCTACAACTGATATTCAAATTCCCTTTGACCTAGAACTCAAATGGGTCTTCACTGGATCTCACATGCATGCAACTAATAATAGTAAATTCTCAGTTGCATGAGAGATCACTGATTTTGAATTGATTAATATTTAATTCACTTTATCTCTCACTAGTGTATCTTCAGATACAACTCGCACAACTGAGTTTAACTCACTTAATTGAGTTAAACTGATTACAACCTGCATTAACTAATGCACCATTGCACTTCGAACGCTGTTACAATTAGAATTACTCTACATGCCTCACCAACTACATATAACTCTAAATCCACTAGGTAACTGAGTTTATCACTCTCAGTTAACTATTTCAAGTCATCATTGAGAATATATTATAGTTTGTTGTCCATATTAATTAAGGGATAACTAAAATAGACATGCACCCAAAAATAGCGTTGTGGGCCCCACACTAGTGTAGGTGCTTAAAGCACTAGGCGTGGGTGCTGGAATTTTTCTTGTTAAATCTCAACAATAAATTTTACTACAATACAGTGTTTCATGTACATTACACATGCAACTACAAGCTAACAGGACATAGTGGACATGTTGATCATGTCACGTCAAAACTTTCTCTTCACGAATGGAAGAAAAAACATATAAATAAACGAATATAATAAAAAATTCATTAATTTTTCTATGATTACATACTTTCACTTTGTAGTAAATGGAAGATATACAATTTTGAAAGCTTATATTTCATGAACAAAAACAATAGATACAAATGAAATTTCTTGAGGTTAATAGGTGCACTCTATTTGTGCACCAACCATTTTGTGATACCCTGTGCTTTTCTTTTCAAATACAAGAAATTTTTTTGACTATTTGTATTATTGTTGAATTAAATGACGGTGGAGTATAGGATATGAATTAATTGATTATGTAATTAAATTTTATATTATGAATAAATATTTATGATGTTAAGAAACTATGGGAAATGAAATATTTTAAAAGATACTTCTTACTATTCTAGAAAAATTTTAGGTGGTCAAGTCCACATGCTGGACTTTTCCAAATCTTATCCCAAAAATCCTCAGAAAAAAATTTATTTATCAATAACGTAATGGGATGGAAAGGATATGCTAAGTGAAAATTTAGAACTTCGCTAGAGATAAATTCTAAGTTGGGTGAAAAGAAATATAAAATCATAGCAGGAGAGAAAAGGCATGCTTGAAATGGAAAATAAGAGACTTTTTCCTTAAATTAAAAGAAAAATCCTAGGTAATTACAATGGCTGTAAACTCTAAAAGAAGGACGTTTCTAAAGAAAAAATTTTTGTGAAGAAATTATAAAAATACGAATACATATGAGGTTGTTATTCCTCAAGATAATAATTCTGAGCTCGAGGGAAGTTGTTGATGGAAAATCAGTTTTGGGGAGGAATGTGCTTTCTCCCATATTTTTCCTAACAAAATATAGTGTTTATATAATTTACTCGTGATAATTGCATCTATGTGAAGTTATGTGAGATTTTATTTTATTAATTGTGTATGTGTTGTGTGTGTGTGTGTTTGTCTTAGTCAAAAGCTAAAAAGAAAAGGTATTTGTTACTCATATTAATTTGGGACTTGACAATATTGTAGTATATATACATATAATACATATAGTAAGAGGAGAAATGGAATATATGCTTTGATATACTAGAGAAATTTATCATAAATGTGGTTAATTATTAATGTATAAAGAGCGAATATAGTACAAGTAATTAAATTTCTAGATTAAAATAAATAGGGGATCATATTAAAACATGTTAACCTATTTTGTGAGGATCTACTGAGGTATGAGAGAATTTTATGAAAAACAATTTGGGATATGTTATTGAATAAACTAATATATGTATATAGTTAGAGTTTGTTAATATCAAAGAGGAAGTAATGAGTAGTATCAAAATAAAAACATAAAATATGTTAAGTATTTTTATAACTTACCGGAAAACCAATGATTCTAACTAATATTAATTTCATAGAAGTCAAAAAAATAATCAACGTTTGAGTGAATAAGGAAACATGGAATAGGAAATATTTTTTTTAAAACTATTTAATATTTGTGTGTAGACTGTTTAACTCATCATTTCTATATATTATAACATCAATCTTATAAGTTGGTCAAATAGGAGTTAAGGACCATTTATAGGTCATGCTGATGCATCGATACAAACCTAAAATATGGTCACAACCACTTCAGATCCATGTAATGTTTATTACTATACATCATATACCAAAAAAATGATGAATTTAAATGGAGAAAACTTCATTATGCAAATAATTCTAGGAAAAAAATGAGGGTTTCTTTCTTATCGAGAAATGGAATTTAAAGAATATAAATATTAGTATCTAAGAATCTATATGACAATATGAGTGTTTATTTAAAGAATATAAAAATTAGTATCTAAGAATCTATATGACAATATGAGTGTTTATTCCTTTGGAAAGCCAAAATTAGGCATAACATGAATAAGTAAAGGGAATTATATAATGTTGCATGAATTTCTTTGATTTCGTTAAGGACAATAGAGAGAGAAGTAATCATTAAAATAATAGAAGTGCATTTTCATTTAGCACTAAATCTATTGGACTATACTAAATATTATGCAGACATATATGCACAGAAGTCGTTGCAGTGTTGAATTTAGTCAAATAGCTAATGATACCATTTCATACTAAAAGTTACCCTCTAGAAATCTATACTTGATTAAAATAAATGTAGTACAAACTTGTATCTATTCCATTGACATACAATGAAAACAATTATAAAACGAAGGTGAATGTAATCTTATACTTTAGTATTTTGAGAACTAAAATAAATAAAACATTCCATTATAGAAAAATTCTATTAGTCCAATACATAGAGTGAGGGGTTGAATCTAGTTTTCTATTAACTTAAAGTATAAGAACCATGAAGGGTTTCTGCTGAGTAACATCTATCATAAGAAATTCAAGAAATATTCCACTTATAAAATTAAAGGCTTAACCACTATCAAATTACCATTTTAGCAAAGGGTTATAACCAGTAAATTAAATGAGGAAATTCAGTCAATGCACAGGTTTCAACTGGTAAAAATAAGTGGTCAAAGGTAAAGTCTTACATGACCCATTTTTCCAATTTATACAATGAAAAATAGTTAGTGTGAAAATTGTCCATATTTATATTAAGTTAACCAAGAAAAATTCGAGGATACATTATGTTGGGTTTGTGTTATATTCTTTCCATGATTAGTCACACGTGATTTTTTGGACCTTATTTTTCAGTGGACGAACCCGCCCATGGTTTTGTGCATGGGTTTTCACATGGTTTTGGGGCATGATGGTTTTCAGTCCCTGACATTTTGTAGATCTGGTCAAGGGAACTATGGTTATGTTCTAATCCAGGGTTAATGGATAGATGTTTATGAATGCTTCGACATGTATATATATGTGTTGTAACACTAAAAGGAACATAATGAAAAACCAAGCTCATAGTCTCGGTTTGGGATCCAGGGGAAAATATCTCTGTATATCTGTTTTATTTTTTATTCTTTTGTTATCATTTATTTTCTTTTTTTAAGATTCGTTTGCACATAATTTCTGTATAGGGTTAAAACCTACACACTAGAGTTCGTAATTAAAATAAATAACTAAGGAAGTTTTGTATACCCGAGAATGATGGATTGTAGGGAATCCAACAAGATTAGCTATTATGAACAATACATTTGTGTTAATTATCTTAATAAGGTTAATGGAATAAATGAAAATCAAAACAAGGAGAATAAGTGTATTAAGAGTCGAAAAATCAATTGTAATATTTAGTGTAAATCATCAAGGTAATATTGACCCTGGTGAGGGGGTTAAACACCATTAATGATATTATAGTAAAGTAATGCAACTCTAGCCACACATTAAGTCATATCCATAAATCTAAAGAATAAGATAAATTTGTTACAAGAAAACCCCAAGGAGGTTGAAATAAAAAAATGTATAGATAAGGGAAATTTATATTAAGAATAGAGGGGATTAGCATCTCAATAAGAAGCCACAAAAACAAATGAAAATTGAAAAGAGAAGAATATAAATTACTTGCATTTTGCATGGAAAAACACGAGAGGAGGTTTTCCATTTCCTTACCAAAACCTGATAATAAGAGTGATACAAATGAGGACGTTGTTTTTAAGAGAAAGAAACAAGTTAAGAAATAAAATTCAAAAGATTAGATTTATAAATTATGGGAAGGCACCAAGGAAATTACTTGAGAGCCAAATGTCTGGTTAAGACCCTCAACCTCCATGGAAGTAAGAGAAACATATCCAAAAAGTGTATAGTACCCAAGAT
>JAXQQM020078860.1:0-15413 GCA_034641835.2 Pinus albicaulis | reverse complement strand
CAGCTACTTCACCGGGCTTGGATTCTCCAAGAGTGAGGCGGATCCAAACCTGTACCAGATTGTGGTGGAGGGGAAGCTGTTGATCATCGTACTGTATGTAGATGATCTGATTTTGGCTGGCGACGAGCAGTTGATACTTTCATGCAAGGATGATCTTGCACGAGAGTTTGAGATGAAGGACCTGGGCATCCTTCATTATTTCCTGGGATTGGAGATTTGGCAGCGCAGTGGAGGACTGTTTGTTTCTCGGGGCAAGTATGCCCGGGAGATTCTGGAGAGGTTCAACATGCAAGGCTGCAAGCCTGTTGATACCCCTCTTCCTGGTGGATGGAGGAAGGGAGATGCTACTTCGGAGGAGGTAGTGGATGCCACTGTCTATCGACGGTTGGTGGGGTCGTTGATGTATCTGGTCAATACTCGACCCGATATATGCTATGCAGTTAACCAGCTTTCGCAAGCTATGGTTAAGCCTACCAAGCTCTTTTGGAAGGCGGGCAAGCATGTATTGCTCTATATCAGAGGCACATCGGGATATGGTCTATGGTACAGACAGGAGGATGGATTAGAGCACGGTTTCCTTGTCTTGGTGCGGGAGCCCTTGGGCCGGGCCGCCCACGGAGAGTTTTCGACGCGTGGGTCGACGAGCGGTTTCTGAGTACGGCGGGAAGCGAGATCCGACGCTTTCGATTCGACGGGGCCGAGTACATGGCGGCCCCAAGCAGGGGCGCATGTGAGAGTACATTGGATGAGGAAGATCCTCGCAGGTTTGTTCAGGTTGCATTTGGAGCCTACAGTGATCTACTGTGATAACCAGAGCTGCATCAAGCTCTCGGCTAATCTAGTATTTCATGATTGGTCCAAACATATCGACATCAGGTACCATCATATCAGAGATTGTGTTCAGCGGAGAATCATGATGCTTTCATATGTTCCCACGGAGGATCAGGATGCCGACATCCTGACGAAGGCGCTCACCAGGAGCAAGTTCGAATTCCACAGAGGCAGGATAGGGATTGCAGATAATCCATATCTTGCTGAGAGGGAGTGTTGAGAATGCGGCAAGATGATGGAGCTTAGTGAAATGAAGTCGCCTTCACTAAGTGGGCCCGCAGGCAAATTCTGGCGCAAAGTCTATTTTTAGACTATGTCTATTTTTAGACATACGGAGCATAATTTGGGAATTCTACTTGGAGATTCTTGATGGATGCGACATGTCAGTAAAAATAGATGAGACCCTATTTTTTAGGACCCAGGCTATTTTTAGACTGATCTCCTAAAAATATGGAAGTCAAATATTATTTACCCTTAATAATATTTTGACTATAAACAGCAGTTTACTCTCTTGGCGCACTTCGGTTTGAGTCATGGAGGTGGCTCATGCAACTGACACAAGGAATCACGTGGTTCCTAGGGTTTGATGGCATCTTGCATGGTTGGCTTCAGTTAGACTTCAGTGGCATGAGTTTTGGAGGAGTTAACGGGACAAGTAGTGGAGTTGTGTTCTGTTTGTTTTAGTTGAACTAGTTGGGATTAGTTAACTAACTAATCAACTAGATATGAGTGGAGTAAATTAAATAATATTTAATTTACTAAATATTAACTCATTAGTCAACTCAAGAATACTTCAGTTCACTACAGTGCATGATCAGTTCAATGAAGACCAGTGAAAGAGATAGATGAAAGGGTAGAGTTAGCTATCAGTTGTAACTATACTGTTGCTATTTGCAACACATAGATAGGTGGAGTAAGCTATGAGTATTGCAAAGTTTAGGCTGGTGGTTTATCTATATAAAGAGGCCATCCCATAGCTTTGATATACGCAATAGAGGCTGGCTATCAAGTGGCTAAGGATTGGAGCAAGTGATTTGCTAGATCTAGCTTGATAGTGTGTAGCATGGGAGGTAGTGCATGAGAGCTTGTGAAGAGTTTTGTACTATGATTGTTACATGATTACTCCATTATAATATACACAATAGCTGCGGGGTTTTCAGCTATAGGCTTTCCCCATACATACTGAGTTAATGTGTGATTGAATTGATGTGAGATTGCTTCTATATTATTTCCGCATGTGACAATTAATTGTAGAAGAGGGTTATGTGTTATGCATGCAAGTCGAAATTGATGTATGATCGGGTTAATCTTCATTGAATAAGTGATTTATTCAGCTAATTTCTAGATTATTTACCCTTAATAATATTTTGACTATAAACAGCAGTTTACTCTCTTGGCGCACTTCAGTTTGAGTCATGGAGGTGACTCATGCAACTGACACAAGGAATCACGTGGTTCCTAGGGTTTGATGGCATCTTGCATGGTTGGCTTCAGTTAGACTTCAGTGGCAGGAGTTTTGGAGGAGTTAACGAGATAGATAGTGGAGTTGTGTTCTGTTTGCTTTAGTTGAACTAGTTGGGATTAGTTAACTAGCTAATCAACTAGATATGAGTGGAGTAAATTAAATAATATTTAATTTACTAAATATTAACTCATTAGTCAACTCAAGAACACTTCAGTTCACTACAGTGCATGATCAGTTCAGTGGAGACCAGTGGAAGAGGTAGATGAAAGGGTGAGTAAAGCTATCAATTGGTAGATTTGTTTTGCATGAGATTTGCATTACACTTGGAGGAATTGTCCATGACAATTACGCAATCAAGGGAAGGGGATTCGAACCTTGAACCTCTTCATATACAGGCCATGATTGCGCAATAGAGGCAAGGCAATTGGCGAGGAGTTTTGAACCTCAGACTTGTTCAAAACTGAGTCAGATTGTGAGTAACTTCATGAGAGAGTACTGAGTACTTGTGAGGAGTATTGTACTTGTTTGGTTACTTGATTTCTCCATTATAATATACACAATAGCTGCGTGGTTTTCAGCTATAGGCTTTCCCCATACATACTGAGTTAATGTGTGATTGAATTGATGTGAGATTGCTTCTGTTATTTCCGCATGTGACAATTAATTGTAGAAGAAGGTTATGTGTTATGTATGCAATTCGAAATTGATATATGACCAGGTTAATCTTTAGTGAATAAGTGATTTATTCAGCTAATTTCTACAGTTCACATATACTTGAGGGTCTAGCTAGGAAACCAATTAGCAAAATTTAGAATTTTTTTTTTTTTTTTTTGTTGAACAAGAAAAAGTTACAGTACACTGGGCCTTATTAGTCAAAATAAATTTAGAATATTACTCTTTCAGTGATTTTGCAGGTCAATTATTATATTTGTCATTATGTATCCTTAATATTGACATAGTCCCGAGGATATTAACATAATTTAAAAGGATTTTGCAGCTTAGTGAATAGTCAAAAGTGTTAGAATTTACTGCAGAAATAATAATTTACCGAGAGTACCAATAAACATGAAAAAAGAGCCAGCAACAAATCACATAAACACAAACACAGATGTTTATCTGGGAAAACCCCAAATGCGGGGAAAAACCCAACCAATGAAATTTCATTAACCATTGGCCACAACCTTGCCCAATCCGGCCAAGTGAGCCTTCACCGCTCACCTCCAGGCCCTCATTACAATGAAGTCTTCTCAGCCTTTTATAGGTTCCATTACATGCAATACCATGGGCTAAAACCATGGGTGCACAATACCATGTGCCCCAAAAACCACTACTATTTACCCTAGTCAACATTGACTCTATCCCGAGTCATGTTTACCTAACAATTCCCCCCCTTAAACTTGACTTGGGGTTTCTTGACTAAATCCAGCCAAAATTGCTAAGTGAGACAACCTCGCTCACTCTAGCTCTTCCCCCCTCAAATTTTTACCCAGGGTAATTGTTAACTTGACATCCCCCCTATCACCTAGGTCTAACCCAAACTTTACCAGTGATTACCCAGGGGTACGCATGCCATACCAAGTCTTATAGCAGTATGCCCATTTACATGTAATAAAAATTAACTTCATTATAATAATATATATATATATATATTTTGTTTCATTGTTGTTGTCTTTGTACATATGAGATCAATGTCCATATAAAAAAAATCCATCTACCGGATTACATGGGTCACCAGCCTCTGTAACAACCAGTCCTCTAGGAATTCTCTTCAGATACATTGTTCATCAATTTTAATTAATTCACATGCTCGTGTCCTTTCTCATTTTCTACATTCATTCATGATGTCCTCTCCAAAGAGGACATCATAGTTATACATGAAACTGTCCTCTACGCTTTTGCTGGTTTTCGGAAACAGCCCTCAACAAATAAAGCACAGCCCATTTTTTCTCAATGCAGCCAGGTCCCGTGAGGACTGAGAAATGCCTATATAAATCAGCGAAAGTTAGGGCATCGGAGGATCTACCTTCGTTCACGAGTTGGCGCTTAACGGCCTCTGCCATGGCCGTCTCGTCGTTGGCAAGGGACGGTGTTATCTGGCTCCCCATGATCCGCATTGAATCTAGTCCAGAGATTTCATCCATGGCTGATGCGGCTCATGTTCATTTGTTCGCAGCTGGCATACCTCATTCCCACACCAGGTCTTCTAGAAAACCCAGCCGTGGAAATCGAAATAGCACCTTCTTCGGCCTCGGTCTGGGTAAAAAAAGAAAACTCGTCTTCAATGGTGGATTTGGCAGCCTACGTAGTAAGCAGCTGCAGCAATCCAGAAGGTGAGCTGCGGGGCCTCTGAGGGTTGTCTTCGAGAAGGTTGTTGGAATCGATTTGGGGACTACGAATTCGGCTGTGGCAGCCATGGAAGGAGGTAAGCCCACCATCATCACTAATGCGGAAGGCCAGCGAAGGACTCCCTCTGTGGTTGCTTACTCCAAGAATGGTGATCGTCTTGTCTGGAAAATTGCGAAGCGGCAGGCCATGGTAAACCCTGAGAACACCTTTTTCTCCTTCAAAACCCTCGAGGGGATACGTTGTGGTTTCTGCTATCACCAGAGCCACAGCCCACGCAAAAATACAGTGAATTCATAATTTTAATCACATGCTCAATGTTTTTGGACCTTGCGCATAGCAACATTCATCAAGCCCTCATAAAATACACTTGAAATAGTTGTGAAACAACAAATCATATCTCCATTTTCAGGCCAATAAAACCCTTGGAAACATAAGCGTCCCTCTGAAGCCAACATTTGGCTCTAATACCATTTGTTAGAATTTACTGCAGAAATAATAATTTACCGAGAGTACCAATAAACATGAAAAAAGAGCCAGCAAAAAATCACATAAACATAAACACATATGTTTATCTGGGAAAACCCCAAATCCGGGGAAAAACCCAACCAATGAAATTTCATTAACCATTGGCCACAACCTTGCCCAATCTGGCCAAGTGAGCCTTCACCGCTCACCTCCGGGCCCTCATTACAATGAATTCTTCTCAGCCTTTTATAGGCTCCATTACATGAAATACCATGGGCTAAAACCATGGGCGCACAATACCATGTGCCCCAAAAACCACTACTATTTACCCTAGTCAAAATTGACTCTATCTCGAGTCATGTTTACCTAACAAAAAGTAGGAGATTGGTACTTGTATCAGAATTTCATGGAGATTAGAGTTTATAGTTCTGAGTTGCAACCATACAAACTACTACTTTTTGTTCCCATGAGGATTTTTTCTCTAGAATTCATAAGATAAAGTTTTAACATGGATGAAATTCATTTTGTATCCAGAAAGAAAAAAGCTCAATTCAAACTAAAGGCTCAAATTATTCCATTCATAGTAAATACTAGAGCAACTGGTAAGGAGGTGGAGCCTTTTTTTATCCAAATGAAATTTAAGTCAAGTTTCAGTTGGACTTATGATCTTTTGGGAGTAATTTCATCTATTAGGGTTGAGAAAAAATATGCTCCTCATACTCATATCTCAAAACCAGAAATTGAACAATATACCAATTAGGAAGTATGGGAGGAGAACACTTTACAGGAGGTTGAAGAACAAATTTCTAGTCAAATAACATTGGAAACAACAAGACTTAAAGAGACTGAGTTAAAGTATGTATCATGTTGGTTTGGGTTCTAAATCAGCATAATTCAGAGTTTTTAAGAGGAGAAAGACAAAGAACACAGAGGAAGAATCACCAAAGGTCATAAACACATAAGTGTCTATTACAATCATGTTATCAAGTGAGTTTGTGTCTACTTTGCAACAAAATGAAGAAATAATTCCTGGTCCATCTACTTTTCCTTCTTCTGGTGAACAAAGTATTTTTTCTAAATTCAGAGAAATTAAGAAGAAGAATCAAATTCTAAATAATGCTACCTATTCTGAGTTTTGGAAGCAGACTTCTACTAGAACTAGAATAATATTTGCATTGGACCATGACAAATGACAATTTCAATTGGCATTTCTTGAGCCAAAGGTCCCAAGTCCAAAAAAAATAGAGGATTACAAGACTTTAGTGTTTTATTTTGACATAAAAAATAAATAAATAAATAAATAAAATAAAATTCATCCCATAGATCAAATTGATCTACACAAAAAAGGATGGTGAAATGATTTATTTATCCCTAACAAGTTCTACCATGGCAGCTTCAAAGCTACAAGCTTCTTTAAATAATGTTCATTCTCAACTAAATTTAGAAAAGATGTCATCTTTAGCAAAGGATATTAGAATAAAAGCTTTAGAATACATTGGAATCAAATTAGAATTAGATCCTAATGATGTTAATGTTGCTCAACAAATTATTAAGAACAAAAATGCAAACATTCAAGCGCTGAAAAAATAAATTTAAATTTCTAACAATAGAGCATCCTCAAGCTCACGAAGTAGGGAAATTAGAGAAATAAAAATAGAATATGTTGCGTATGATTGTTGAGCAAAACATCCAGATTCAGAAAATGGAGGTAGACATGGAAAAAAATCGGAAGGAGAAATAACAAAAAGTCGGTGTAGGAACTTCCACGACATAAACAAGGTCAACCAATCAAGATGAAACTGAACAATTATCTAAACCCATGGGTGATCTGTAATTTAGGAATATTGAAATTGAGAAACTTAAACCATCACTGTAGAGGGGAAAATAAAATAAACTCAAGGCAGATAGTGCATATATTTTAGAAGTAAAAAAGAATTTCAAGCTTACAAAACAACTTGAAAAATATATGGATGAATCAGGAAATGCAAAGAATTTGTCAGAAGCTAAGGAAAATATATGGGTAGATATAAATTCAACCATTTCATTTTTTTGGACATATATAGAGATTATTTTTGAACAGGAACAACTGGTATATAAATCAATATCAACCATTGCTGAAATCAAAGAGGAACTAGACCATAGACATGGAGAAACAACAAGGATTATCAAGGTTTTGAATTCAAAAACTAGAGAAGAGATTGAAGACATGGAAATTGAAGGCAGGACAAATGCAGTCCTTGAAGTGAGAAAAGTGTTGAAAAAGAGAAATTTGATGCTACAGCTAGAGAAAAAATTCCAAAGCCAAGAAGTTCATATCAAAAAGTTTCATAGAAATTTGTTCATTCTTCAACAAAAAAGACTCTCATCATTAAGGGATTCTCATGGCCAATTGATCCAGCAAGGAGATTATCAACATAAGTTACATGATATAGCAACAAAAAACTTGAAATTTTCTAAAGTAAAGGAAATATAGATGGTCAAACTTTCCTCCAAGGCCTAAAAAAATATTTATTCATTTCTTATGAAATTCACCATATTTTTGTAACTAAGCCCACCTTTGAAAAATATAATGAAGTAGATGAGGCATACATGAAAGTAATACAATTTTCATGTCCAAATGATGATAAGTGGGATAAGTTCCTCGAACTTATTGAGTCAACAAAAAGTACGTTTAAAAGCGGGATTTGGGTAAAGAACATGAGCAAAATCAACAAAATCATATTTAAAGGCAACAACTAGAAATTATATCCCCGAATAATGTGCAAATACCACAAAATCAGTTCCATAATTTCTATTTTGAGTTGTATTGATTAGATTTATCCAAATTATTTGGAAAAAAAATTATTTTATGTAAAAAATTGTAATAAATTAGATATTTTTGAGAAAGCTCTATAAATACTTTGTAATTTGAAGTAAGAAGGGTTGATACTTTGATATAACCAGAGACATTATTGTATTTCTGGAAATTTTGAAGATAATGAAAGGCTTTTGGCTTTAGTTTAGCATCATTTTTTCTCATGTGAGTCTCCTTTGTGTAATCATTTCTGTTATTCTTCATATGTTTGAGGTAATATATAAGTACTCGGTAAGGTTGGGTTGACTTTTGACTTCCTTGATAGCCTCTGCAAAGTTATTATCATCACTAAGACTTGCTAATTAAACAATTCATTTAACTTGGTACCTCTGCATCATTAAATTATTGCCTTCTATCATCTCTCAAATATATAAGTGTTAGATATAGAAATATTTCTATATGGCTCTGCTTTTTTTGATAATATAAGCATTCAGGAAAAATATTCCATTATCAAATATCTTGTTTTTCATCTATCATAAACATTTAAAGATTGTATGTTTTTAGTTCTGGAATCAACACTTTTAGAAATCCTTAAAATATCTGGGTTATATACACGTGAATGACTTGATTCATTGATCATCCATTTAAGTGAATCCTCATTTAGATGTTTTCATTGTTATGAAACCAACTCACAAAATAGAAGAAAATATGGATCAACAACTTAAAAATTATCCTCTTCGAGGGGGAAATATCCTTTACATTACATAAATAAATTATTGTATTATTCAAATGAAAAAACCTCCTTTCCATATATAGGAGTCGAAGGGGTCACAATATAATCAAAGCCTACATAACAATAATAATGTAAGGGCACAACAATAACAATAGTGGGCTTCTATGAGGCACAATAATAAAAAAATGGGGACTACATGGGCACAATAATAACAATAAGGGGATATACTAACAATAACAATAAAGGGATATACTAGTATTATATGGAACTAACATTGGCACATTTCCTGAGCCTAAAACTGTTTATAAAAAAAAAAAAAAAAACAACTTCCATCCTCAACCTCTCTCCATGAAGGTTGTAGTTGAGCCCTTGTAGGAACTAAACCCCACTCAAACCATATACTCTACATCTCATAAATCACTTTATGTGAAAATTAATTACAAAAGAACATGCCCGTATAAAAAAAAAAATTCTTCATTCAATATAACCAAATATGACTTAGAACTTAGTAACCAATTCCAATCGACCTTGTTGCCATACAATTCCAAAATAAATGTTGCTAATGTGGGCAATATGGACCCATGATGCTATATTTTACTAATAATTTCTTCACCAAAATACCTCAACGTATTGCTAACCATATGAAAGTATTCAAGTTTTAATGAACTTCAATTAGCCAAACACTTTTCATGAAAATATATTTAATTATACGCTAATGACCAATGTTAATAGAGGGGAAGATTTAAGTAGTGTGGAGTCTTTAATATTTCCCATTTCAACTTTTATCATTTAAATAATAATATTTTATATTTAATAATTTAGATAAATTGTCATTTAAATGATAATATTTCATATTAATAATATATTAATTAAGAGAAAGTAGAGGTGATTTGGACAACCATTAGAGAAAATTAGGGCATCATCCATGAAAAACAAATGAGTGAGAAAATAACATCATAAGCAATAGTTTAGAGTAGATTTTTCTGCCCTAGCACTGAGCCTGCTTGGGTCGCCGCTGCCATGGAGGAACCGGCCTCGTCCAGGGCCCCAACACCTCCTCCCCCTCCGCTGTCTCCTGAGGTAGAAGCCTTCTTCTCTCTCATCGCTTCTCTTCCCGAGAAGAAGAAGTCTGCTAGCTCGAAATTTTTCAAGCGCCTTGAAGAAATGCCGGAGGTTTCTCTTCTGGCAGACGACCCGATTCAGGTTTCCCTATCCATGTTGGAACGAGCGTTGGTTGGCCAGTTTACAGGACTATGGCCTTCCCCCAAAGCCACGGAAGCCTGGGTGATTAAGAACTGGAAACCCTTGATCAGTCAGAATGTTGCTTCCTACTTCCTTGGCAGAGGATATTTTTTGTTCGAGTTCTCCTCCAAAGAGGACAAGGAATTGATCTTTAGAAATGGGCCTTATTTTATGGGGCCACAAGGATTTTATTTGAACAAGTGGACACCAGATTTTGACCCAGCAGAGGACGTTCCCTCAGTTGTGCCTGTTTGGGTTAGATTTCCCAATCTCCCTATCCATTGTTGGAACTGGAATTCTCTCAAACACATAGGGGACTCACTGGGCAAGTTCATAGACATAGCACACAATAAGGATCAATATGACTATGCTCGCATCTGTGTGGAGGTTGATCTAGAAGTTGGGCTACCGAAGGCCATAAAAATTAAAGTTGGAAGCTGGTCTCATATCCAAAAGCTGGACTATGAACATCTTCCATTCAAATTCTGGGGGTGCCATGAATACGGCCACTTTGCCAAAAACTGTCCAAAGAAGAGCGAGGAGGGGGAGGACAAAGAAGAAGGTTGGAAGTAGGCCAAGAAATCCAAAGCAAGCCCCAAGAATACTAAGCCGGTAAATAATGAAAAGAACAAAGGGCAGCAATCTAAAGGGGTTAATCAGCAAACCCCGCCCTCGGATGACTCAGGGAACATTGTTGGGCCCCTTGGAATTGAAACACAAGAAATACATGAGGATGACCCACCTCATAAAACAGAAATGGAGACGGTAAGGTTGGAAGAAAAAGATGATAATGGGACTGCAAAGGCAAAGGGTGCATGCCAAGGGGGTGGAGAAACAGAAAAACCTCAAGTCAAGGGCATTAGGAGAGAGGAGGAAAGTCAAGGTACGGAAGAATCTGAAGAGGAAGGAGAGATAGAAGGCTCTCAATCCTCAGTTCGGAGGTCAGTAAGGGGAAGAATGTCCACCAAGGAAAAAAGAGAGAAAGAAACATACAAAGACAAAGTTCAAGGAAGCCAACCTACTATGGAAAAATCATTGAGCAAAAATACAAAGGCGACAAGAAATCAGGGACAGGGCCCCAAGGGTGGCCCACACTCTCACAAAAATAAATAATGGAGGTGATCTCCTGGAATTGCAGAGGGTTGGGGAGCAAGAAGAATGAAGATGCCACAAAGAATCTAACCATGGCAGAAATCCCAGACATATTGCTTCTCCAGGAGACAAAATTGGAGGAAAATGAGTTCCTTCAAAGGAGTAAGAAATTTTGGAATAAGGGAGGGGTTTTGGCTATCTCAGCCACAGGTGCCTCGGGAGGCCTAGGTACTCTCTGGAACTCTTCCAAGTTCAGGTTGACAAAGAAAAAGGAACATGCTCACTGGCTCTTAACAAAACTCCAACACCAGGACTCAATGGAGACTTTTAGTCTCTTCAATGTGTACGTTCCAGCGAATGCCAAGGAAAAAGAAACATGTTGGGAGTCCTTGAGAAATATGGCTGAAGAAGAGGAACTGGAAAACATCCTTATTGTTGGAGACCTCAACATCACCCTAAGTCTTGGAGAAAAGCGTGGTGGTTGCATTGTGAGGGATCCGGCCTGGGAATGGGTGGAGGACATTATCTGTGAATGGGACCTGATCGATCTCAAGCCGAGTCATGGTAAGTTCACTTGGTCAAATAAACGAGTTGGCCTTGGGCATATTGCCACTAGGCTAGATAGGTTTTTGATTCAAAGTTCCTACTTGCTCTTGGGTCTAGATGCTAAGATGATTATTCTGTCTAGCAGTACTTCGGATCACAAACCGATAATGTTGTCCTTACCTTCCCAGACAAATTTGGTCCCTATTCCCTTTCGTTTTTTTCCTCTTTGGATAAATCAAAAGGACTTCTTGGAGAGGGTTTCAGAAATTTGGAAGAAACCTGTCTCAGGTTCCCCTTTTTTTGTTTTGGAGGAGAAGTTGAGAAGGGTAAAATTTGAGTTAAAGAGATGGGTCAAAAACATCCCCAGCCCAGCTGAAGAAAGGAAGAAAGCCCAAGCGGCCCTTGACGCCCATCAAGCCCGCATGGAAGAAGTGGAAATTGACATGGAGTCTCTAATTTTTTAGGAAGAACTACAGCACAGATTTCATAATTCTTGCAGGCGGGAAGAGGAATATTGGAGGCAAAAATCCAGAAGACTTTGGCTAAAATCTAGAGACAGAAATACAGTTTACTTTCACAAGTAGGCCCAAGCTAGGAGAGGGTTCAACATTGTCTCTAAAATTAAATATGGAAATCAATGTTATGGAGACTTCCCAAGCATCAAGAAGGTTGCATTTAATCATTTCCAAAGCCTATTCAGTGAGGGCGAGGAGCAGGGGAATAGCAATCAAATGCTAGATGAGATCCCACTCAAAATTTCAGCTAGAATGAATCAGAATCTAGAAGCCAAAGTTACCAGGAAGGAGATAAAAGAGGCCTTGTTTGCCATGAACCCGGATAAAGCTCCTGGCCCAAATGGATTCAAAGAAAAAAAATTTCAGGTATGCTGGCAGATTGTTAAAAATTATTTGCACAAAATGGTTCTGAAATCCCAAGACTGCAAGAATATTGGAGGTAACACAAACTCAGCGTTCTTAGCTCTAATTCCCAAAGAAAATGGGGCTAACTCTTTCAATAGGTTTCGACCTATCTCGTTATGTAACATTGGGTATAAAATCATCACAAAGGTGATTGCTAGCAGATTGAATATGATCCTTCCTGGCCTCATTCCGGAGAATCAAGGGGGATTTGTTCATGGAAGGCAAATAGTGGACAATATAATTCTGGTCCAGGAGGCGATTCACTCAAGCTTGAAGAGAAAAGAAAAAGGTATGATCGTTAAGCTCGACTTTCCAAATGTGTTTGATAGTGTTAGGCACTCCTTTCTCTTTCAAGTTCTGGAAAAATTTGGCTTTGGTCCCAGGTTCATTAGGTGGATCAAAGCTTGTATCTCTGAGCCTTGGATTTCTCTTCTGATAAATGGTAGAGTCGCGGACTTTTTAAAAGCTTCGAGAGGCTGAGGAAAGGCTGCCCTCTCTCTCCTTTGTTGTTTTTCCTTCAAGCTTCGGCATTAAGCTTTATTTTGGAAAAAGGAAGGATATACCAGGACATAATGGGAATTTAAATCACAAGGGGGACCAAAGCAATAAATCATGCCCTCTTTGCTGATGACTCGCTTCTTATGGGGGTTGCCTCTATTCATTCCGCCAAACAACTTAAATTGGTTATGGATAATTTTTGTGATGCCTCTGGCTGCAACTTGAATACAGGGAAATGTCACATTTATGGGTGGAATGTGACCCAATGTGAGATGAATGAAATTTCCAGGTGTTAGGGATTTGCAGGGACCATTAGTTGGAATTCTTTCAAATATCTTGGTCTACCTATTTTTTATAAAAACCCTCTGGGCAAGGATTGGATTCCCCTTATTGAAAAGTTCAAAGCCAAAATGGAAGCTTGGGGCTTCTCCTGGCTTAACCTAGCAGGGAAACTGTGCTTATAAAATATGTGTTGACCAGCCTTCCTATTTCCCAAGCCTTTATTATGCTTGCCCCTATTGGAGTCCTAAAAAAAATGGAGAGTTGCATCAGAAATTTCATTTGGAAAGGTGGCAAGCAAAACAGAAGCAGAATCTCGCTTGTTAATTGGGACAAAGTCATCAAACCTTTCTTGGAAGGAGGCCTGAACTTTAAAGACTTAAGAAAGCAGAACTTAGCTTTGGGGGCTAAAATTCTATGGAGACAAGTTGCCTCTAAGGTTGGATGGGCTTAACAGGTCTTCTAGAAGAAATACTTTACAGGCAAGAGGAAGAGAAGCCTGGACATGCCTTCTATGGTCAAAAATGGGTCTCAGATTTACAAGCTTTGCATGCAAGCTCGCCCTCTCATTCTGGATAATTTATATTGGATCCCCGGGAATGGGAAGTCCATAAACATCTGGGAAGATAGAATAACGAATACCGCGCCCCTGGAGGATGTCAATGAGTTAAAGGAGCTGCGAATTTGGATGACCTGTGTAGGCCTGAGCACTATGTGGAGTATTTCCTAATGGAAGGAGAAGGATTGGATGGGATGGCAAAATCTGTATCTGCCCAGAGAGCTCGAGGGTGCTTGGCATCTGTTATGTCATAATCTTAAAGGGAAGGCTCCGATCAGCATAGCGAAGCATGACCAGCGTGGATGGGGGGCGAAGTACGGAGCTTACATGGTGGCAAGCGGTTATAAATAGCTCTGCGCAATTCCTCATGTCCCTCCCTGTTCGTTGATTTGGAGAGGGCTCTGGAATGTAAAATCGCTGCCCAAAATTGATATATTTAATTGGTTACTCTACCATAATCGTATCCTCATTGCTGAAAACCTTAGAAAAAAAGGCTTTCATGGACCCTCTCACTACCCTCTTTGCTTATCAGAAGAGGAGAACGCTCAGCACATCATGCTGGGCTACGACTTTGCTAAGGAGGTTTGGAATGAAGTGTTGATTCTTTGGATCAAGGAAATGTCGATCCCGCTCTCCATTTTCGACTTATTTTCTGGCTGGTTCAAGTGTTTCCCTGGCCTTTTTCCAAACAACGCTTGGTTCAAGGCCAGCTGGCTTGTTCTACCAAAAGTAATTTGCTGGAATATCTGGCTGGAGAGGAATTCCAGAATTTTTCAAGGGAAAGCAAGCAACGCTCAGGTTGTTTCAGCCAGGATCAAAGGCATTCTTAAATATTTCCTGTATGAACATGTGGGAGTTGTTTCAGACGAGAATCTTTCCCCTCAAGAACTAGAGTGGGGTGGAATGCTTGGCTTACATTACTCCAGGCCAGGTATAAATGTAGAAGAGACAAAAGAATGGAAGATTAGAATTTCTGAAGAAAACTTTGATACTTGGAGCAAGAACTTGGCCAGCTACTCAATATTCTTCGATGGAGCAGCGAAAGGAAATCCGGGATGCGCAGGAGTAGGAGGAGTAATTAGGAACATAGAGGGCCAAATCGAGCATAGATTTGCTTGGGGACTGGACCAGGACACCAACTCTCAAGCTGAAGGGTTGGTTCTTCTTCAAGGTCTCAAGATCCTGCATCAGCTAAACATAAAAGAGGCAAAAATCATTGGGGACTCCCAAACTATCATCAAAATTCTGGTGGAGAATACAAGTCCAAAGGATATAAGACTTCTAAGGCTAATGACGAGGATTAAACAGATCACCAACTCCTTCCACAAGGTGACTTTCACGTAATGCGAAATAAAAACAAAGATGCGGATATTGAAGAAAATAGAGCTGCTCGGCTCCCATCAAGCACTCTTGTTTGGAATGAGAAAGAAAGCTGGGATCTAATTCCATAGAAGTTAATTATGATTTATTGTCTTTTGCTTCATCAGTTTGTTTGTATTTTTAAATTAGGGGAAATTTCGTTGATGAACTGGTTTAAAGAATCCAGGAATATTGTATTTGTCCGGACTAAAGATGGATGGAATTTGGTAATGGGGGAAGCCTGTGAGCTCTCCAAGAAAATTGAATCTTTGTAACTGGGCATT
>JAXQQM020074173.1:0-12073 GCA_034641835.2 Pinus albicaulis | reverse complement strand
TTGCTATAATTTTTGAGATAATCTTGTAAATGCAGTTGCAGAGCGAAATAGGTCTGTAATCATGAAAGCTGGCCGGGTGGTCAGATTTATGGATGAGTGCAATGAAAGTGGAGTTGAATCCATCATAGATGCGTCCCCGCACCCTACTATCTTCAATCATGGTCAGCATTTCATTACCAATCAACTCAAAAAAATGTATGAAAAATTCAATTGGCCAGCCATCTGGCCCAGGGCTTTTGTCCTTTTTGAACCATTTCAAAACCCCCTCCAATTCCCCCATGGTGACTGGAGCATTAAGATCGTCAACCTACTCCGCTTCCACAAATCTATTGAAAGAATGAGTAATATGCATAATATCAGGGAGGTCAATGTGCATGGGTGCCCTATAAAGGTCAGTAAAATGCTGAGTCCCCAAATCCTGTAATTGAGATTGAGTACGAGCAACATACCCATGCTGATCAGTGAGCTCCCATATGGAGTTGGCAGTCCTATGACCATTAGCATGTTGTTGGAAGAAATTTGAATTTTTGTCTCCAGCCTAAAGCCAAATAGCACGGCTCTTGAGCCTCTAGTCCTCCTCTTTTTGTCTCAGGATCTTAGCCTTAGAAGATTCGAGGGAAATGAGCTGCTCTTTGGATGTGCTAGACCGATAGCCAGAGAGATCAGAGCTGTTAAGTTGTGCAATCGCCAAATCAATTCGATTGAGCTCTTCCTGCTCTAGGCGCTTCTTATTTTTAACCCAATTTATAGTCAGGCGTTTAATGTGAGATAGAGTGTCATTGATGATTCGAGCAGGGTCCTCATCCGGCAATTGATGGCAATGCTGCCAGGCATGTTGAACCAGATCATGATATTCTAGGTCCTGCAAACATCTGGAGCTAAATTTGAATGGTGGTCTAGCCTTGTGAGGACCACATTCAAATTCCAAAAAGATCAGGGAGTGATCCGAAAAACCACCTTGTCCCACCCATTGTTTGGCACGGTCAATGATGTTAAGTAGAGGCACTTTGATCAGAAATCGATCTAATGTTCGGGCCAAAGATGCCACTCTAGTCCTCCTGTTCCTCCAAGTGGGTAGAATCTTAGTGGTTTGAATGTCAACAAGGTCAACCGCATCAAGCTTGGTATTGAAAAAATCAGCTAAAGGATCCGGGTTAGCCCGAGTTCCCCAAGATTCAGATATGCCTAATGAAAAATTCAGATCACCCCCCACTATAATATGAGGCGAGTTGAGGAGAGAGAAATCAAGTAAGGAGTTCCAAAAGGCTTCTCGATTCAGACAGGGACCATATACATTAATAAGGGAGAAACACTGCTTAGAATGTCTGAATATAATGTCCATGCCCAATACACCAGGTCGACCCCAGCAATTGATGCCCATGGCACTACCACCTGATCGGCCGTGGACATCTAATGTGATAAAATTCCAATTGGGTAGAAAAGTATTTAGAAGGGCAGCGACTGTGTCGCTCGCTCCTAAAGTTTCTTGGAGAAAAAGGATGTGAATGGATCTTTGAGAAATTAAGTGTTTTAGGGCCAATCTCTTGTCAGGGTTGGCCAATCCCCTACAATTGTATGAGAGACAAATCATGATGACACTCCCAGAATGGGCCTCCTTGCTGTAAGGACCTGCATAAGGGTAGATTGAGTTCCAGCCTCTACTTCCATATTTTCCCTTTTGATGGCTTTAGCTAAGGCAGATGGCCGACCTCTCGATTTGTTGGGTTGAAAGCTCGGCCCTTGGCCAATGCCAAATGAGTCCTCCGAGTGGGGGTGAGTAATAGATCCGAGGAAGTAATTGTGTTTCAAAGTAGATGTCTCCGAGCGGGTAGAGGAGTGACATGAGGAATCAAAAGAGGTGTGTAGGATAATGGGAGTGAAGGAAGGCAGAGCTTCTGCAATAGTACAACAGATAGAAGGATACCGAAGTGCAGGCATAACAGAACCAGTAGATAAACATGGAACATAGATGGATAAAGAATAGGACTCTATATTAGAAATAGAAGATTCAGGAATAGGAGAGGTACTTGGTATAATCATAGCCCGAACAGGTGGCTCCGGAGTGGATTGAGGATGTGATCGGGGTTGAGTTGTTGGCCAAGTAGGTAGCTAGAGAGACACACCCAGCTGCTCAGCCACTGGCTATTCCGGCTTGTCCAGGTGCCCATCCACAGGATCCGAGCTAGAGCTTAAATGTTAAATGTTTTGATATAATGTTTAATGCTTTGATCTAATTTTTGGATGGATTCAATCTACATTTGGCCTATGGAAGACTCCCATGTGAAGTATTGTTTTGATTTAATAAAAAAGAGTAAAGAAGTTGTACATTATCCCTTTAATTTTGATTTAATGTTAAATGTTAAATGTTTTGATCTAAGTTTTGGATGGTTTCAATCTACATTTGGCCTAGATGGAAGACTCCCATGTGAAGCATTGTTTTGATTTAATCAAAAAGTTTTTAAAATTCAAGTTTTGGATGGTTGAAGTACATTTGGCATCTTAAGATTGATTTTGATCTCTACATACTCTTATTTGAGTGAAAAAATTCCCAATAGGAAGAACATAGCTTTTCTAGAACATATATATATAGATCCAATACATATAACATTTTTCATCAATGCACATGTATAAAAAACTACTTTCAGTTGATACTAGAGCACGTGCATGTACCAAAAAAATTTGTACATGTGCAAACACTTGCACAAATAACATAAGTAGCTCAATTTTTAGTTGAGTACTGGAAGTTATAAAACATATTTAATCCAAAGAGAATAAATTGTTGGGCAGTTCAATCAAAAAAATTCCAATGGAATGTCATCTTCAATAATCCGTTCATGATCGGATTTTGACATTTTCCATTTCTTAATTTTCATTTTTTCCTTTGATTGAACCTTTATCAACTTTATGCGTGCTGCACACACCAAGTGACTATAGTGACAACTTATGAAATCATGTTCATAGTCTTCGAAGTAAACAAAATCCCCACTTTGATTAGTTTGTATGAAAAAATAACCTTTCAGTATAATATATCCTCTTTCATATTGAAATCCGTGATCATTATAGATTTCTAATAATTTCATTTTTCGTTCAGTGCAACGCATCAAATAATACTTCACATTTTCATCGTTGTCAATAGGTGCAATTACAGCAAAAACATCTCCTGCACAATAAAACAAACTTAACAAAATTATACATATATTTAAATTTATTTCTAGATCTTTAAATCATTAGAAAGCAATTCAAATGTTACCTTCTCTAACAAGATTAGAAACTCGATCACCATCGGATGATATTGTAGTTTCCTCTGATTTCATTTCTTCAAACATTGCAACAAACATTTTTCTCTTTGTTTTTAGCTTTGTATGTTTCCAATCGTTTACATACATTTTGTTTTCACAAACGTCGTTGGATGTTGTGTGGTCTATGCAAACATGAAAAAAACAAGAATATTTTCTTTTATCCAATGCAAACACATTTCTGGATGGCTTTGTTTTAATTGAATGTAATTTTCTAGTCTCTTTTATTGTTTCAAGGTCATTTCCAATTGATCTATCTACGTCTTCGATCCCAATATGCCAAAAAAAACCTTTATATGGAAAATTCAAAAAAGAATGTAAATATGATATCAAAATAAAAAAAGATAATCATTGCACGATAAAATTAGATTTCCAATAAAAATTAAATTGAATGTACCTTCGCACTTCCCTTGATGGGTTAGTCTCATGGCTTAGAGCAGCGATGCACCATTAAACAACTTCTTTCGCGTCCACAAGTCGGCTTGCAGAGGGGTTCATTTGATATCTTCGAAGTGCTCGTTTTATGCATGCCCCTGCACCGCCATGTTCTCCTTTTCCATGGCCAGTCTCAAAGAAATTCCAACAATGTTTAATGTAGGTTTTCTTATGAAGACAACATAACCAAAGGAATGATCGTGCAGATTTGAATTGACCTGCGCATCCGTCTGACCATATCCAATGTTCATTGAATGTTATTCCATGATTTTTCAAGGAATCATAAATTTTTCCAAAACAATGTTGTACAAAATATGTATCATGTGTACGATCATCACTGATATAAAAGTGATATTCTTTAATGATATGTCGATTTTCACTCGTGATTTCTATATGATCGACATTTTGTTCAACATGTCTATATAGAATATGGACGAGCATGGAGACTTGGTCAGAATGATAGTATTCACTCTAAATTTCTTTTTGTGGAACAAATGTGTAGTTTTCTACAAAATCAATCACTGACAAAATGGTCCCTGGTGGAAAAAATTCACGAGATTTTTTGAATTGCAAGTCTTGCCATCGAGCTCTATGGGAATGCTTGGTGTATTTGTAAATTTCTGCCTCAAACTTTCTCAAAAAGTCTATCACAAAAATTTCATCTTCTCGTAATTCAATTCTTTTAACACTATTTGCACCTTCAATCGATGTATGGATATATTCATATCTCTTCCATTTCACTTTCATGTTGGACAATGATTGATCATTTATATCAGTACGATATTTGTTTTGAAATTTAGTCAAATTTCCAAAATCATCGCATTTTTTACCACCAACACATTTCTTTTTGTAAAATAGTTCATCGCTTTCTCTTTCACATAGAATTTGAGATATGAAATCACGGATAGTGGAAGGAAGAGGTGAATCCTTCCATAATGTTCTACCGAAATCAAGGAATGTGTCATAATATAACTCAAATTCCACATGATAACGGCAACAACAAGTGTCGCATACGGTGATAGGTTTTACATACCATGGTTTTTGTTGAACAAAAGCACTGATTGAAACATGAATTTCATGATTCTCTTCTTTGAACTTGTTGAATAACTCTATCTGAGTGGTTTCCAAGAAATATTTTTCATGTTCTTCGTACTGATTTCGTGCTATTCTTCTTCGCATCACATGCTTTGCAGTTGGTGAAGCACGCGAATTGTTCTTCCAATATTCATATATTATTTTTTTAACATTTTCTCCAAGTCTGTCTTTGTATGGTTGCCTACAAATAGCTCTCCAACAAGCGAGTTCATCATTTACATCTATTTGCAGCCGAAATTTCCGATGTTTGTGCAAAGTTTTTCGCGAGGTTCCTAATGTTCGTGCCATAGATGTTACCAAACGATTCTCTTTAGTACTTGATGAAACCATTGCCATATGTATTCCTCTACGTATAATTGAAACATTTTTCTGTCTAGATCTCCTAATTGAATTTATAGCACTACTTATATTTTGTATCACATTTTCCTTCATTTTTTTTTATCTGTGGTTGATTTTCTAATACCCGGTAGTGTCGTAGCTTCTTTTAATTTCCTTAATGATAGGAGACCTTTCAACATTTTAGCTTGAACTGTCACCTGCTCCTTTATGAAATACGTTTCAAAAATGCGGTTAACACGATATCATATATAATGGTCAGGTTTTTTATCTCCATATGTGTGAGTGTCAACATTTTCTAACATCTCATCATCGACATTGATTTCATCTGTACATATTCGAATAAATAGTACATAATAAGTTTACATATTCAATAAATAACTAAATTAATAAATATATGTATAATTTCAATAATATAAGTTTACATATTCAATAAATAACTAAATTAATAAATATATGTATAAAATTTAACAATATGACACATGTTGAATATATATATATATATATATATATATATATATATATATATATATATATATATATATACCTTGTGATTCAATTTCTTCACTAATTTTTTTCAATATTTTCACCATCTTCAATCATTGGCTCAATATCTCTTTCACTTTCTCTTTCAAAATTTTGTATCTCATCATCAACGTTTTGAGGAATATTTCTCTCCGTTTACATTGCAAAATATTTTTCTTGAATTAGTTCATCAAATAAAAATTAAGCTTCACATTTTACACTAGGAAATTTTTAAATATATCAATAGATCATAATATTTACATTTACATACTTGCTTCAATTTCTAGTTGAAGTTGGTTTTCGTCTTCAATATTTGAGAGTGCTTCTATCTTTCTTTTACGAGATTGTCTCGTCTCTTCTCTACATTCCTTAGGGTCTCTTTTTCGATCATATTTTCTCTCACAATTCCTTCGATTTCCCATGATAATAGAGTATGAAGTTCAAAAAATTTCCTTCAAAAATTTAGACAATAACTCAACTAGAAAAAGCATCACAAAATATTTAATTTAAAAAAAACTCAAATGTTGAGTGTTTTGCATGATTGAAGTCTGCTTCAATCTAAACTTATATTTTATAAATATTTTTCTATTAATGATTTTTTTATTTTTTTATTTTTTATTTTATTTTTATATATATATACAACTTGAGTGGGCCTAATGGTTAAGAGCATGTATTTCCTTTTAACAGGTCGACCTGATGGTTAAGAGCACATGTTTGCTCTTAAGTGGTCGCAGGTTCAAAACGAGATGGGGGTAGAGTATGTATACGTTCGTAGACTTAGAAGTCAAATGACCTTAAAAGTATTCAAAGTAAAGAAATTAAATCACATCTAATACACATGTTGGATTAACTTGAGATTATTTATGAAGTAAGTTTTATGTAGAAAATGATTAAATAATTATTGGATTATTTTATAAAATATTTTTTACTTAAATATATAGAAAATAATAGAAAATAGAATATGATATAATAATACTCATTATATTTTATTAAATTTTCTAAAATTTTATGTAGTAATATAAGAGATATTATTATTATTATTTTATAAAGTAATCTTTTCCTTAAAACAAAAAAAAGAAATAATTTAATATAAATATTAAATTTTAGCTTTTTAAAATTTCAATCAAATCTCTATACCTATTTTATAAATTAAAATAAAATTTAAATTTAAAACAATTAAAATATAATAAAATCTAGAAAATTCTAAAATTCTGCTCAATATTTTGTACAAAGCACTTAATGTATAAATCCCGGTATTGACTTCATAAGATCTCAATTATATAAACACTGTCAATGCTCGATGGACCATTCACTCTGGCAAAACGGAAACGAAGATGGCTTTAAAATTCTTAAAAGTAATATTTTTTGGGTAACTATTGCCTTCTTTGTTTACAAGTCATGCACTACTTCAATAAATCACGGAAGTTCTGACTTTTTTGTTTACAAGTCACCCACTGCTTTAAGCAATCACGTAATATTCTACAATGTTTCATCTCGAATTTTGGAACTTTCAAAACGTAAGAAGTTCAACCATTTATCCCATTTATCTGTCTAACATATAGATTGATGGCGTTGTTTTCAAATAAATACGCCTTACAAGATAATAATAATAATAATAATAATAATAATAATAATAATAATAATAATAATACATTTTATATATATTTTAATAATATAAATATTTTTTTTCCAGTAAACCATCAAACTAATTCATGATCAACGCATTACTAAATGCGTTATGCTGCCCGCAGAGATAATAAGGGAGCACATAAAAAGGGATTTTTCTTCTACCATTCGAGCAATGAAGGAATGAGATATTAGTGGGTTTCATTATACTGTTTTTAAAATTGTCATTAAATCTCCTAATATAGTGGCTTGTTTTATTTATTGAAATCTAAGAATAAAAGAATCCTTTAAATAGGACCTAAATCTTTGCTTAGTTATTTATTGTTGTGCCTATCTTTTAAATAAATTTATTTCCAATTGTTTTTTCAAATTAAAAATAACTTTCTCCTCTATCATCTATTCTTTACCATTATTATTTAACAACATTTAAAATTAAAATTAAATCATATTTAAACAAAAATATATTTTCACCTATTACTTTATAAATATAAAATTGTAATAATAACTAACTACTCCAAACACTTAGGCTCACACGTAGAACCCTCCTTACATGAATATTTTTATGTCCTCCTTACATTAATATATATATATATATATATATATATATATATATATATAATGTAAATTTGGTATATTATTTATGGATATTTTATTTTTTTAATTTATTGTATTAATGTTTTTATGTTATTAGGTATATTATTTGTAAAAAAGTTATATTATAGATTTATTTTAACCATGGATCTATTCAGAATTAAGATGGACTAAATTTCTTGATATGCAAACCTCTTTTAAAATGCAAATCATGAAAAAAAAAAAGGTTACACCTCAAGAAATTTAATCTCTCTAAAAACTTAATAACAGTGTTAAAGTTATATATATGTATAATTCTTGTGTTTAGGTTATATAGACTACACAACTTAAATTTGCAATTTTAGTAACCCTTATTAAATTTTAAACAAAATTGATCTACAAATATATTTGAGAAGTGTAAAATAGTGAGATTACCTAAATTTTTTAACCATAAGATTTATGCGTAGTTAATGTAAAAATTATATAACTTATGTGTTATATGTCCAAGATTCTCTTGATCTCACACTATTTGAACTTCATGCAAAATACAGATTCTATTCCACCATTGATCATTTGCGGAAATTAAATCAAGATTGCAATGCACACATGAAACAATAAAAATTCACACACATTAACACAGTTGTTTAATGGGAAAGCCTGAAGCTAAAAACCCCAAATATCTGTATATAATATATGTCATAGAGATCATGTAACAATCCTCATACAAAGCTGATCATATCCTCTCAGCATAATACAATCGCTACACACTAATCATGCCCAATCTTGCAAATCCATGCATTGATCTTTGCCACCGCTAGTCTCTCATCACAAGTAATCCATGCCGAAGAATGGCTCTGTTCCTCTAACAACTCGACTACTCTAGCTTTTCCTCATTAATAATCCTCATTGGCATCTCCACCGAGTGTTGGATGCAATCAATGCATCACTATTGTCACAACTGATAGTCACACTTGCTCTTTCACCTACCTCTCCACTGGTCTCCACTGAAACTGCCATGCACTGTAGTTAACTGATGTATTCTTCAGTTGATTAATGAGTTATTATTTAGTGATTAATTAAATAACTAATTCACACCACTCTCACTAGTGTATCAATCAGCTAGACTAGTTACAACTAGCTCAATCATTAGTCTAACCGAGTTAAACTAAATACAACTCCACCAACTACTTCTCCAACTCTACCAAACTCTATCAAGCATGACAGCCCACCGAAGTCCCTCCATGCAATGGGGCCTACATACTCCAGGAATAGCGTAATTCCTTCTGTCAGCTGCATGTGCCACATCCGTAGCTCGAACTGAAGTGCTCCAAGAGGATAAGATAATGTTTGCAGTCCAAATATTATTAAGAGCTAATAATATTCAACTGATCTATTTTTAGACTATCAGTCTAAAAATAGATTCCGCCCAATATGTCTAAAAATAGAAATCCATCTATTTTTCCAACTTGACCAACCATCCAAAAATAGCATCCCGCAACTCATAGAATATGATCGACATATCTAAAAATAGACATAGTCTAAAAATAGACTTTGCGCCAAAAATAGCCCGCGGGCCCACTTAGTGAAGGCGACTCTTTTCACTAAGCTCATCATCTTGTTGAATCTCAACACTCCCTCTCAACAAGATAGGGATTATCTTTCACCCCGATCCTGTCTCTATGGTATTCGAATTTGATCCTGGTGAGCGCCTTCATTTGAATATCTGCATCCTGATCCTTCGTAGGAATGTAAGAAAGCAACATGATCTTCCGCTGCACACAATCTCTGATATGATGGTACCAGATGTCAATATGTCTAGATCTATCATGAAATACTGGATTAACCGAGAGTTTAATGCAACTCTGATTATCACAATATATCACCGTGGGATCTAAGTGAGAACCAAACAAACCGACCAGGATCTTCCTCATCCATATAGCCTTGCATGCAGCCAAAATTATTGCCATGTACTCGGCCTCTGCTAAAATGAGTGCCACAGATCTTTGTTTCGTGCTGTACCAAAAAACTTCTATAGATCCAATATTGAAAATCCCTCCAGATGTGCTCTTTCTATCCGTTGGGCTTCCTGCCCAATCTGCATCCGTGAAGCCATGCAGCTTCACCTCATTTGACTGTCTGTACCACAATCCATACCCAGATGTGCCCCTGAGATACCTCATGACATGCTTTCTTTCCTTCCAAAAGAGCTTGGTAGGCTTAACCATCGCTTGTGAAAGCTGGCTCACAACATAGCATATGTCCGGTCGTGTATTGAATAAATACATGAGCGAACCAACCAACTGTCGATAAACAGTGACATCCACTACCTCTACCGATGTAGAATCCTCTTTCCTCCAACCACCAGGAAGAGGAGTGTCGATAGGCTTGCAACCTTGGATGTGAAACTTCTCGAGTATCTCCCGGGCATACTTGCCTTGAGACACAAACAGTTCACCTTTCCACTGCCAAATTTCCAATCCCAGGAAATAATGAAGGAGACCGAAGTCCTTCATCTCAAACTCCTTTGCAAGATCTGCCTTGCATGAGTGTATCAACAATTCATCACCTGTTAGTATTAAATCATCTACAGAAAGTACAATGATCAAAAGCTTACCCTCCACCACAATCTGGTATAGGTTTGGATCCGCCTCACTCTTGGCGAAACCAAGTCCGGTGAAATAATTGTCTATCCGTGTGTACCAAGCACGAGGTGCTTGTTTCAGCCCATACAACACTCTTTTGAGCCTGCACACATGCGACTCGCTGCTGAAGATTTCAAATCCTTCAGGCTGCTCAATTTACACCTCCTCCTCAATGATCCCGTTGAGGAATGCAATCTTCACATCCATCTGATGAATGTGCCAACCCATCTACGCTGAGAGAGAAAGGATGGTCCGTATGAAAGAATACCTTGCGATAGGTGCAAAGGTTTATTCATAGTTGATCCCCTCGATTTGTGAGAAGCCCCGGGCAACAAATCTTGCCTTATAGTTCTCGATGCTCCCGTCAACAACTTGCTTCACTTTGTAGATACATCTTAAACCTACCACTGAATTCCCTTCCAGCCTTGGGACAATCTCCCATGCACTGTTTCTAACAATCGAATCATACTCTTTCACCATGGAATCTACCCATGCGGGATCCTCCACAGCTTCCTCGAAAGAGGATGGTTCCGTCACGATACACTTGCTCATTAGAGCCATGTATCCAGTAAATCGGTCAGGTGACTGTCTCTGTCTGCGTTGTGATGTAGGAACTCCTACATTCTGCACTGCATCAAGATTCAGTCGCTCAGCTTCTGTAGTGCGCTTCTGCCCTCTGATGTTTGGCGCTGCATGAGTGGTTTCTTCCACTCCATGAACCTCTCGTGGTTGATCCACATCTTCGAGGCTAATCTTTAGGAACAAGTAGCCCTCCGCATGCAAGTGTAGTCTCTCTCAAGCGACAACTTCATGGCTTTCTCCTCATGAAATTTGATATCCCGTCGCACGACGCTCATCCCACTGCCCTGGAAAATACACACGATAATTGTGGGGTGTTTCTGTGTATCCTACAAATATCCCAACCTCTCGCGGTCGGCTCCAGTTCTTCCCGGCATCCTTCATCACATGAATGTAAACAGTGAGCTAAAAAATCTTCAATGAGAAATATCAAAGCTTCTTACTAGAAAACGCCCGATCTCACACTATTTTAACTTCATGCAAGATACAGAATCTATTCCACCATTGATCATTTGCGGAAATTAAATCAAGATCGCAATGCACACATGAAACAATAAAAATTCACATGTACATAAACACAATTGTTTAATGGGAAAGCCTGAAGCTGAAAAACAAAACTATCTGTATATAATATATGTCATAGAGATCATGTAACAATCCTCATACAAAGCTAATCATATCAAGCTCTCAGTACAATACAATCGCTACACACTAATCAAGCTCGATCTTGCAAATCCATGCACCGATATTTGCCACCTGCTAGCGTGCCTCTACTGCGCAATCCTTGCTGAAGAATGGCTTTGAATGAGTTCAAATTGCTCTAGCCTTGCTCACACAATCCTCATTGGCATATCCACTGAGTTTTGGATGCAATCAATGCATCACTATAGTCACAACTGATAGTCACACTTTCTCTTTCACCTATCTCTCCACTGGTCTCCACTGAAACTGCCATGCACTGTAGTTAAC
>JAXQQM020069994.1:0-116669 GCA_034641835.2 Pinus albicaulis | reverse complement strand
AGTCCCATTTTCCATTCATCCAATCATTCCATCACCAACCCATTTAAGTTATTAGGAAACTGGTCCTATCAATCCAATCGGAGGGTTGTTTCATTAGCTCAATTAGGGGAACGAGGATCTTTACCTTCTCCAATTCTTTCTGGAGATTAAAAATTGTCGGTCCTTTTTCAGTAGGAATTGCTTTGACCTGTTCTTGAAGGGGGTCAGGTAAATTCAGAGGTGAAGATGGAGACCTCTCATTTGGGAGGGTCGGGCTCCTGGCTTGTGGAGGTGGATGTAGTGGTCTTATGAGAGGTTGACTCTTCCAGTGGTTTCTTTCCTTTAGAGGCAGGACTAGAAGGATTTTGGTCCTCTGATACTAACTCTTCGTTTTTTTCTTGTACTCGGGTTCTCTTCCAAGAGGACCTAAGGTCATACTTCTTGTGGAGATGAGTTTGCACGAAATCTACAAATTGTCTGCAATAATTTTCAATATTTTTGTCCTCGAGAGGGGGTTCCCTCTTTTCTGCCTTGATCTAGGCAAATTTCGCTACCCTTTAAACCAAGACCTTTTACTTTGCTGATGTGTTAGAATTGCATAAAAGCATTAATGAACATAATTTAACATATCTGCATGTTGTAAAGAAGAGGAACATAAAAAGAATTACCAACATAAGGTATTGATAATGGAGTTCGTCTAGGAGGGACTACGTCTCCGGGCCTCGGTGTCGAGATGATGTAGGTTGCTGCATTAAGTGCTGGAAAGAGTGATGATGTACATGGATGGTATTTTTTTCTCTGTCATACAAGGAAAATACCCTCACGCAGGAATGGTTGGACCTCTCCACAAGATGTTCTGCTACAGGAACTCTCATTCACAAAAAGGACCCCTATCAGCATGAAAATCTCACTCAATAGTGACTAAGAGTATCCCACTGAACATGGAAACAAAGGGATCTCAACAACATAACAAATCCATGATAGAAATTACATCTCACATCAAGAAAAAAACAAGATCCCATATCAAACACCAAACAGGGATCTATACAACACAGTGCATCTGATAGAAAAGAGACAAATAAGTACATTATCATACCACATATACCTCACATCCTGGAGCTATCTGAAGAAGAGGATGATAAACGGTTGCGATTTGGCTGTACCATCAATCTCTTGTCGTCGATTATCTTGAAAATGACTGCTCACACATTGAATGCTGAAACCTGCAACTCCACTTTGAAAAGTGGCCGAAAAACATAAGGCTCAATGGAAAATTTGATTACACCGTTGAACTCGTTTCACCGAGAGGTGTAGGATCGATTGTCAATTTGTTGAATTCTGACACTATCGAAATCTGGGCCTTAGGGAATGTTTTAGATTCCCCCTAGATTCCTCAAAGATACTGCTCCACAGGGAATATTGAAATCTGCAACTCAAAACAGGAATTTGATCTCACCATTGAGATCCTTGCGAAATTTGGAGAAAAATGAGTATAAGGTTGACCTCATTCTGACACCGGTGAATTTCAACCTCCAAGGAATCTGAAAGATTCTCTCAAGATTCCTGAAGATTCTCCTCCATAGGGAATCTACAAAAATGCTACTCAAAAGGTGAATCTGGGTGCACCATCGCGCTCCCTATGAAATTCTTGTTAAAATGCATATAAATTTCAATACATTCTGACACAGAGAAATTTTACCTCCTTGGAATCAAAAGATTCCCTTGGCATTAAAAAAGTTTTTTCCTCGAAATCCGTGCACCATATTTCCTCGAAATACATGTCGGATCTGCCTCTGCATGGCCTCGAAAATCCTGCCCGCATTTCTCTGGTCTGCCTGGGCACACTTGGTGAAAATGAGGTTTAAATAAATATAAGGTGGGCGGATTAACCCAAGAGGTGGTTGATGGATTGGTTATGGATCCGCTTTGGAGGGAGGAGGTCGGGCGGTCAAACCATTCCCCCTTCCAAATGGCAGCCTGCCCCAACCACCTTCTTCATTTTGTTTGCACACACACACACACACACATATATATAACTGTGTGTGTGTGTGTGTGGGTTATTGTTGGGGTGGCGAGGTTAACCGCCGACCACCCCACCATATAAATGTTTTATATGTGGGTTATAGTTTCGCGGGGTCCGGCGGGGGTCATGGGCTGCCGACCCATACATAATATATTTATTATGTAATATGCAGTCATGCGGTGGGGTGGTGGGGACGGTGGCCCACCACCCCCTTTTTTATATTTTTTTAATAACAACCACACTTAATTTAAAATTTGGTTTTAGGCTGAAGGAGTCAATTTAACGACTCCAGAAATTCTCCTAGAATCCGGCTGGAGTTGGCTGGAATTGGTCACCGGAAAAATGAAAAAATTGTGCCTTTCTTAACCTGCCACATCATCAAGTCAACCTTGGAACTTTGACCAGCTCTAACTTTCACATACGAACTCAATTTGAGGTACGTTTCACACCACTACGATCACGACAACGAGATATATGATCTAGTCCTTGTTTGAAATCATTTTGATCACTTTGTTTTATGATCTTTCATAAGCCCTCTTTGTCCTATGTGTGTCTCTAGAGCCACCTGGATCATTGCTCCCCACTGAGGATCTTTTGGTCCTCCAAAAGCATCAAAAATAATCTACAACTTCTATGTACAATGTCTACACCACAAGTGTCCTGAAAAAGGTCACCCTTCCATCTCCTTCACCTTTTTTCTTCGGAGCCTTAAGCGATGAGCCAACACCTATATCCTCTGCAAACCTGTAGTACAATCTCTTGCAAATTAAATGCTCAAATATGACCAACTATGACCCAAATATTTCCATACTTTCTGTGAGTTTATATCACATGCTCGGTGGTCAAGTTTACATCAAAATGGAAATCACACCCCAGCTATCCTTACAAGGCCAAAAACATCATTGTCGTATTTCGAAGTGATGGCAAACATATCATCACCTTCACATGAAATAAATGTATCACATGATTTACAAACACGGCCATGGAAAGCTGACATATCTAGAAAAAATATCTAGAAAAATCCCTCTTTAGCAAAGTGAATGGGCCATCCCCCTATGGGAGATCTACTTGTCGATCAACTCTTTCCACTCGTTCATGCATTGACGCTTTGTGCTTAAGGTGCTGCTCTAGATTGAGCCTCCAACACGTTTCTCTTTCATGGCCACTTTGGTTTCAATGCCACTGCAAAAGGTCTTCTTCCTCTAGACATGCTTAACCAGTTTATTTTTCTGCTATGGATAAGGCCTTTTACACCTCATCCTCCTTTGGGCTGCAATAATTTTCCAACACTCAGAAATGACATGGTTACGTAAACCAAAAAAATGGCAAGTCTTCTTATGCCATGATTTATTTTGATGATTAGCAACGTATTTATAATCAAAATGAACTCTGGAATAGTGAGACTTGTTATAGCTTCCTTGGTGGTCTCTAGTGCGATCATGGTGATGAGAGATTGCCTCATCTCTTTCACTGCAACATGCACTACCATGAAATGATGCTGAAGTGTTCCCATCAATCCTCTTCCCTGGTGAGTTAAAAAATCTTTGTTTTCCTTTGATGTCCTTCGAACATCCTCCTTCATTGTATCCCAAACCTCCATAGTGAGGTCTCTACACAACCTCCATTGGCTAAGTTATGCCTTGGCCACGAATGCCAATTCCTCCTCCTTGGTACCCCATCTTCCTAAGGAGTCTCATGCCAATTCCTATAATGGGTATCCCCATACTTCCAATAGAAATGATATCATGTAAAGATGGAACTGAAGATAAATCAACATTGTTTACCTTAGTTGTTGATTTTGAAACAAGTGAAAACGGCTTCTCTGAGCCTTCATTGCATTTCACTTCCTCCAAGGCATCTGTCGCGGCTTGTAGCTGAAGTTGCAATCACTACTTCTCCTCCTTTTCTTCCTGTAGGAGTGTCTTCAATGCCTCATGATCTGCTTGAAGAGTTCTGTCGTTACGCTTAAATTCTTCCAATGCCTCTGTCGTGGCTTGGAATTGAAGTTGCAATCGATGTTTGTCCTCCTTCTCCTCTTGTATAAGTGTTTTCAACTCAGCATTGTCTACTGCTTGTTTCTCATAAGTTTCATACAACATGTCGACTTTCTCGAACACCCTGAGCATGGTCTCATACATGTCTTTGACATCCTCCATTTCTCAACTCAACAAACATTCAATGGTTCACGCCTGTAATCCAAATCAACAAGAAGACCGCTCTGATACCACTTGATCTAGGAAAATTTTGCTACCCTTTAAACCAAGAATTTTACTTCGGCTAATGTGTTAGAATTGCATCAAAGAATTAATGAACATCAATGAACATATATGCATGTTTTAAAGAAGAGGAACATAACAAGCATTATCAACATAAGATATTGATAACGAAGTTCGTCCAGGCCATTGCATTAATTGCTGGAAAGAGTGATGATGTATTTTTTTCTCTATCATACAAGGAAAATACCCTCATGCAGTAGTGGTTGGAAATCTCCACGAGATTTTCTACTACAGGAACTCTCATTCACAAAAAGTACTCTTATCAGCATGAAAAACTCACTCAATATTGACTAAGAGTATCCTGCCGAACATGGAAACAAAGGGATCTCAACAACATAAAAAAATCCATGATAGAAATTACATCTGACATCAAGAACAAAACAAGATTCCTCATCAAACATCAAACATGGATATGTACAGCACAATTCATCTCATAGCAAAGAGAAAAATAAGTACATGATCATACCGCATATACCTCACATCATGGAGCTATCTGAAGAAAAGGATGATAAATTGTTGCGATCTGGCTGTACCATCAATCTTGTGGCATCGAATATCCTGAAAACGACTGCTCACACATTGAATGTTGACACCTACAACTCCACTTTGAAAACTAGTTGAAAAACATAAGGTTCAGATGGAAAATCTAACTGCACTATTGAACTTGTGTCATCGACAAGTGTAGGATCGACTGTCAATTTGCTAAATACTGACACTGTCAAAATCTGGGCCTTAGGGAATCTTTCAGATTCCCCCTAGATTCCTCAAAGATGCTTCTCCACGGGGAATCTGGAAATCTGCAACTCAAAACAGGAATCTGATCTCACCATTGAGATCCTTGCAAAATTCTGAGAAGAACAAGTATAAGTTTGACCTCATTCCAACACAGGTGAATTTCAGCCTCCAAGGAATCTGAAAGATTCCCTCAAGATTCCTAAAGATTCTCCTCCACAAGGAATTTGCAAAACTGCTACTGAAAAGGAAAATTTGGACGCACCATCCTGCTCCCTGCGAAATTCTGGTTAAAATGCATATAAAGTTCAATACATTCTGACACAAAGACATTTTACCTCCTTGGAATCAAAAGATTCCTTTGGCATCAAAAATGATTTTGCCTCAAAATCCATGCACCATCCTACCTCGAACTGTGTGTCAAGTTTTCCTCTGCCTAGCCTCAAAAATCATGCCCACACTACTCTAGTCTACCTGACCACACTTGGTGAAAATGAGGTTTAAATAAATATAAGGTGGACAAATTAACCAAAGAGGTGGTTGGCGGATTGGTTATGAATCTGCTTTGGAGGGAGGAGGTCGGGCGGTCAAACCCCACCCCCTCCCAAATGGAATGTATTTCGTTTTTTTTTTAAACAAATATTATATTGATTTGGGGGGCCTAGACCTGAATCGGGTGACCCGCCCCAACCACCTTCGTCGTTTTGTTTGCATATTTGTGTGTGTGTGTGTGTGTGTGGGTTATGGTTGGGCTGGCGGGGTTGACCGCCGACCACCCTACCATATATACATTTTATATGTGGTTGCAGTTCTGTGGGGTCCAGTGGGGGTCATGGGTCACCGGCCCATACATAATATTTTTATTATATAATATGCGGTCATGTGGTGGGGTGGCAGGGTTGGTGGCCCAAACCCCCTTTTTTATATATATTTTTTATTTTTTTAATAACAACCACACTTAATTTAAAATTCATTTTTTAGGCCGAAGGAGTCAATTTAACGACTCCATAAATTCGCCTGGAATCTGGTCACCGAAAAAATGCGAAATTGTGCCTTCCTTAACTTGCCAAATCATCAAGTCAACCTTGGAAATTTGACCAACTCTAACTTTCACATACGAACTCGGTTTGACAAACCGTTCACACCATTGCAATCAAGACGACGAGATCTATGCTCTAGTCTTGTTTTGAAAGCATTCTAATTACTTTTATTTTTGAGCTTTCATAAGCCCTCTTTGTCCTGTGTGTGTCTCTGGAGCCACCTGGATCATGCCTCTCCTTGTAATATGAGTTCACCTTCTTCATCATCAGAGTAAGTGAGGAATTGATTTTCTTGACTGTCTCGGGTTCCCCTTCCACTTCCCTTTCTAAGTATAGAGGAGGCTTAATATGATCTTGATGCTCTTTCCTCTCACGTTATAACAGTTGCAAATGAGGCTTCCTATATTGGGGATTGAATTCTCGATTAGGAATTATCTAATTAGATCGAGGAGGGGAATTCTTGGCTTCTAATTCAAGCTTCACCAATTTATTTGAAATTTTTTTAATTAATTTTTTCATCTCTTCAATTATGTATTCTTGTGATTCTCTTTCTTGATTTGAAGTAGAAACCTCCTCTTTGTTTTTCCTTCTTACTCGTGTTCTACTTTGCCCTTGAATTTTCCAGTAGAGGCAAAGTTTTCTTCTGCTTCTAATGCATCGGTCTGGATCTGATCTAGAGATGGAGACTTCCTTTCTCTTAAGGTGAACCCAAATTCTGGTTCAAAAGTGCTCACGAAAAACTACCTTAGTAGTTGCTTGGGGGGGTTTTATTTCTGCAGGGAGATTATTATACAACTTATTGAATCTTTTTATGAACTCTTTTACATCCCTGTTATGTCTCTTTTTTAGAGCATTGAATTCAGTGAGAACATAGCCATGGTCCCTATTCTCTCCCCATTTCAATGTGAAGATATTCTCCATCTCCTCCCAGGTGTGAACTGTGTTGTTGGCTAGAGATTTGAACCGTTTCTGAGATTCTCCATCCAGAGATTGGATGAAAAGCCTTAATACCACCTTCAGATGCTCCACGTTCACATTCTCAGCAAAGGTACATAAGTTTTCAATGTGTCTCTACGCTGGAGTGCTATCTTCCCCTGTGAACCGAGCCATGAGCTTGAGATAGTCCCGTGGCATGTCATTTAGAGGACGAGGAAGAGCTAATGGAGCATACTTATTTAGGAGGAACCCAGGTACAACCATCAGGGGAGGCGGTGGTAAATTGTGAGAGTGAGCTTGTTGATGAAAGGGGTGAGGGATAACATGTATCTGATAAGTGGATGGGTTGAGGTTAACCTACAAGCAACTTTGGAGTGTTGCGACTTATTTTACTTCCTCAACCCAGGAGTAGGATGAAAGGGAGGTAGAGAGGTGTGAGTTGATTGTGCTTCTTCCTTTATAAATGGGTTGGATGAAACAAAGGCTTCTAGGGGATATTCGAGCACACGTGTTGTGGAACTCTTTCCATAGAGATTAGATAGTTGAGATGAAGAGGGCGAAAATTCGAGGGAAAAAGGGGGTAAGTCAGTCTGGCTAGGTTGCTTTTCCTTCCAGATTCTCCTGAATATTATTTTTTCAAGATCAGATATAGAGGGGGTTTTCAATTGAGAGGTATATGATCGGGTATGAGGCCTTGTGTAAGCCAGGATTATGGTTGATTACAGCTTGATTGTAGTGGAGTCGCCAAGGTGAGGGCTATGCAGCTCTCAACCCTTTGTGCTCACCTGATAAAAATGTTGAAACTTATGTCATATCCCAGGTAAATAATTCTTCTAATTCGTTCAACGGAAACAACGCCAAAAAGATGTTTTCACTCCTAGAGACAACCCTGAGTTGCAAAATACCAGTGCCTAGGACATCTTAAGAATCAGAGGCTTTAAAAACAATTTTGCTTGGGAACACATCTGAATGTATCTTCATATAGGATTGGTGTAACTGTGGTTCCAGACAGATGTGGGGACAGTGGTACTTAAATTTACGTATAGTGAACAGTACTCAGAATGGGCTGGAGGTTGCATAAGTTTGGTATGAAGCTAATGGGCCGAGTTTAAATCCAATGAACAAACTTTGGAATATAAGGCAACGAAAGCTCGGAGGAAATGAGAGATGAAGTCTAAGGGAGGCAGGCTTATTTAACAATAAGAACCTGTCCTTCTCAGACTTAGAGAGAAAGGTGGCTGATATAAGAGTGATGGACAGGTAGTTCCATGGAGAGAAATATTAAGGTAGCTGAATGATTAACATATGAGTGTCATCTTCCCTCAGCAAGGATGTATACATATTCATTTATTAAAACATCAACAACCAACATTTCACGCATGAGACCTTTAAAGAGTAGTTAACAAAATGGAAAGAAACTTAAACAAACACGAGACGAACACATACATACTTCTCACTAACCCAATTGGAATACATTTGCAAACAAGGTCTTTTGTATATTAGCTTTCAAAAACAACTCTCCAATATGTGCATTTAGAGCTCAAAATAGTAATTACACAAAGAAAATATACAGTATGAACCCAAAACTTCCACAAAATCCAAAACGGTTACATACTCTGCGAGTTACATATCTATTGCCCTTACATCACAAGCTCTTAGCCAAATATTTCTTAAATGGATATTCTTTATTGATTCTTCAGTACACATATCAAAATAAAAAATGATTACATCCAACTGTAGCGTGCCATGAGCACTGCTCTTCATAACAGAACATAACAATAGAAATAACATTAATGAGGGTGAAACCATGATTTCACTCGTTTAGACATCATAACAAAAATTGAAAAGACAAAGTAATTAAAGGCCACATGGGCCGAATCTTCACATATTCAACGGTTGCGCTGGGAGTGGAGGAAGAGCCAAAGTGGCGAGATGATGAGGGCTCCATTGGCTATGAAGTAGAAGCGACTGGTGGGTGCGAGTGCTTGTAACATCTCTTCCATATGATATCTGCAGGTAAGGGCATGGAGCTAAAGAGCTCGAAAAATGTGCGCAGCTAAGTCAGCTCTGTGTAGTCGAGGTTGGTAGCCAAGAACCTTTTAAACATAGCAAGGAGAAGGAATTCCTTTCAGAGTGACGCCACCAAGGTTTCGGCCTTCAGGCGCGAGGTATTTTACAGGGTCGAATCGGCCTTGCATTTAATCTCGGTCATCCGTTGTTCATACGTGGCCAAGAGGAGCAATACCCCCAATGGATCCCAGCATGCTGGCAGTCCTACCTCCACTACCTTGCCCCATTCATGATTGAAAGTGTAGAAATTATACAACCAATGTGTATATCATGGATTCAATCCAATCTAACAATGTACTAAATATAGATATGAAATCGCTTCTACAAATCAATTGCGGAAATTAAACACGATCTCCAATCACATGAAGCAAAGAAGAATCAATCAAACCACAACACAGATAATTTATCGGGGAAAGATTGCTTCTCAAAACCCCACTATCTTATATTGTATATTCAACATGGATATATGAAACAATTACAATACAGTCTTCTCACAAGAGTCTCTTGTACTCAGCTAATTTTCTCACACTGTCCTCGACAAAACTAGCCAACACTTAACCAATTCTCAGCCTCTAAACAACCTGCTTGCCTTGTGCAATTCCTAATGAATGCAATCCCTATTATTTAGGAATTTTTTCCTTCCTAAACTGCGCAACGAACATGTGCAATCCAATGAGTTTTTGGTTTCATGGGTGCAACCCAATAATCCTACAATTGATAGTTAACATCCCTTTCACCTTTGTCTAAATTTGGTCTCCACTAACTGACATGCATGCAGCTAATAATAGTAAATCATCAGTTGCATGTTATATCACTGATTATGAATTAAAAAATATTTAATTCACTTGACCTCTCACTAGTGCAACAAACAGTTACAACTAGCACAACTAACTTTAACTCACTTAACTGAGTTAACTGATTACACATGCATTAAAATAATGCACCAACTGCACTTTGAACTCTGTTACGACTAGAATTACTCTGCATGCCTCACCAACTACTCTCAACTCGAAATTCATGAGCTAACTGAGTTTATCACACTCAGTTAACTATTACAAGTGATTATGAGATAATATTACATTTTATTGTCCATTTTAATTAAGGGAAAATTAAAATATACATGCACCAAATTTAGCCCACGTCGGTGTAGGTGTTGCTAAGACTTGTGGTCCCACACTAGTGTAGATGCTGCTTGGACCTACTGGTCCCACACTAGTATAGGTGTTGCAATTTCTTGTTGGAGTTCAACACTCCCTATCAACAAGAAAGGGATTATCCTTCACCTCGATCCTGCCTCTATGGTATTGGAATTTTCTCCTGGTGAGCGTCTTCGTCAGAATGTCTACAACCTGATATTCCGTTGGAATTTACTGAAGTAACATTTAGATCCTCTAAACACAATCTCTGAGATGGTGGTACCATATGTCTATGTTCTTGGTGATGGGCCTCTAAATTATACATAAAATAAGGCCTCATAATATATATATATATATATATATTAAATCTCTCCTTCTGCACTTAATAATGTTTTCTTATGCTTCAATATTTTCTTAGGAAGGTTTAAAGGTAATTTCATATGGGTGCGTAATATTTGTTATTTTTGTAGAATATTGTGAGAATATTTGGAAAATTATGCATATTTGGAGAAGGCGATGATTTAAGGACTTTCTCCCTGCCACTGGAAGATCAATATTGGAGAATAAATGAGCACAATATCAAGAAATTAGGGGGAAATCTTGGAGAGATTCAAGGGGGTTGTCCACCCTCCTTAACTCTCAAAGGTAGCCAAAGGATCCTCACGAGATCCCCTCCAACAATTCGAATTCCAAAGGCATCCAAGCGACTCAATACCAAGTGCACTCAAGCCATACTTCACTTGGAGTCAAGTGGACTCAATCACCCCAAAGATTCTCTCTAGCAGTTCGAGTTCCAGAGGAAGCCAAGCAACTCAAAGAGGAGAGCACTCAATATTTATCTGAGAGTCAAGTGGACTCAATCACCATTTTATAGGGAGCTGTTGGTAGCTTCCCTATAGAATAAATGGAGCAGAGCTAGAGCTAGGAAGAGTTAGTTAATTCCAGTCGATTCTTCAATTCCATTTTGGGAATTTTGCTGCAAGCTATTAAGATTTTTATTGTACTCAGTGATTATAATTTCAGAAATGTTATAAGGCTATTTTCTTCTTGAAATGAGTAGACAGACTCCATTCTACTGATTTAGTTCTAGACAGTTGGGCTCGTGGGTTAGGGCCCAACCCATGTGCCTCAGCTTCTCTGTCGTTGTCATACTTTCCTTTCTGTTATTTAGCTAGTTTTATTTATGATATTTGCATTGCTATTATAGTTGTTGTTGTAGATTTAATCTGCTTATCTGCGTTGTAGAATAGTTGATAAACTCTATAAAACTGTGAGTTAATATTTCCCTCTCATCTCTGTCAATAGAATTCAAGTGGGGTTGACCTTCCCACATGAAAAAAAATGCTTTCTGTTCATTGTTTTTATCATGCCTTTTGTCTATTTTTCTCTACATAAATTTGCAGCTTTGTTTGCAGGAATAAGCATCAAAATCCCCAGGAAGATCATCAAGCCATCTCGCTTCATTTCCCAACTCTGTTTTCATGCCTGAGCATTGTTGTTGTGCCTCCATTTCCCTCCTTTTTCTCTTATTTGCATCCATCGCCCCTTTTCATTCCCAAAATTCTTGAAAATCATTAGAATTAGACCTCTGCCCTTTCTCCTCGAAACTCCTGCTTGCCATACCTTGCTCTATCGTAAATCGCAAATCACTTGTGATATTTTTTAATGCTCTCTCATTCCAAGCCCAAATGTGATATCCTTTTCTACTTCCCTTTGCTGCTCTTTTATTAAAAATAGTCAAAAACATTAGAAACCACATTTTTTCCCTTTGGACTTACCATCGATAGTTTTTCGCAATCCCATTTCCCATTTGGTCCTTGTTAACAGCTTCCGCTTCCAGACCTCGATTGCGATATTCCTTTTTCCCTCCTTTCACCTTCGCTCCTCATTTCTATGTCAAAAACCTTTGAAAGAACCTTACTCTGCCTTTTTCTGAAAATCCCTTCACTTTATTGCACTTCGCAATCCCTGTTAGCCTTCGTTAACACTTACCGCTCCTTTCTGCCAATTGCAATATTATTAAAGCGCTTTGCCACCTGCCCTACCGCCACATCATCTGATTGATCGCCTTTTCGCATTTCACAATCATCGCATTTCGAATTTCAGAATTATATCCTTATCACAATTCTCGCATTTCGCATTATCGCATTTCGGCCCCGCACCTCACTTACTACCTTCTGCCCCTAAACCCCGATTGCGAAATACCGCAATCGCACCACAACATCGCAATCGCATTTCGCATCGCATTTGGTACCACATTTCACACTTCACATTTCCTCCCGACTGCACTCCCACTTCTCCTCCAGCCTTGCGACATTGTGATATTGAGATATCGCATATTGCACTGCCAACCCTCCATAACAATTCTGCCATCGCGCTTTCCAAAGCCTCCCACTCCAAATCATTTTTGCGATATTATGCACTTTAATAAATTCCAAACACCTTTTTCAGTTCTCTAAGCCTTGGTTCATGCGTTTAAGCCTTCCATGAGCACCTTTAGCCCTTTTTCCTCCGAACTGCAATCAACACTTTTTAGTTAGAATTAGATCATGAATATTTGCATGGTTAGAAGCATGGTAGATAGATGATAGGATAAGTAGAGTGTGTTTAGCTGTTTGGCCAGCTCAATGCAATTTAGTTTAGTTTATTTTATGTTATTTCCTTTCTGAAATTTAGTTTTGTTTCCTTCCTGTCATTTATTTTCAGCAATTTAATATAGTTTCCTTTCTATCATTTCCTTCTGCAACTTATTTTAGTTTCATTGAAGTGTGAAATACTTCACTGAGAACCCTTAGAAATAGCACCCTTTCGTAAAGCAGAAGAGGATGACATGAACATAATGCATCTGTTGTGTATATAGCACGGTCACCTCCAAGTTTGTATGAACCTCGGGTTGATAAAGTAAAGTAGGGCAACCCCTGGGAGTTGCAAAACTCTTGGTGCAATACCAGGGCTCACCACTTGGACCTATCATGAAACACGAGATTAACCGAGATTTTAATGCAACTCTGGTTATCACAAAGCATCATTGTCAGATCCATCTAAGAACCAAACAAACCAACCAAGATCTTTCTCATCCAGATGGCCTCACATGCAACTTGATTGCCTACCATGTATTCTGCCTCTGTTGAACTGAGTGCCACAAATCATTGCTTCCTGTTGTACCAAGAAACTGTTGTCGATCCTATGTTGAAGATCCCTCCCAATGTGCTCTTTCTGTCTAATGGACTACCTGCCCAATATGTATCCGTGAAACCTTGAAGCTTCACTCCCTCTGTCCGTCTGTACCATAATCCATACTCTATAGTGCCCCTGATATATCTCAAGACATGCTTCCCCGCCTTACAAAAGAGATTTGTAGGCTTAACCATAGCTTGACTTAGTTGGTTAAATGCGTAGCAAATGTCTGGTCTGGTTTTCACCAAGTACTTCAGTGAATCTACTAGGTTCCTATAGATAGTAGCATCCACTACTTCTCCAGAAGTAGCATCCTCTTTCCTCCAATTTCCTAGAAGAGGAGTGTCCATGGGTTTATAGATCTCCATGTGAAACTTACCCAGTATCTCTTTGGCATACTTTCCTTGAGAAAAAAAAGGTTCACCATCCTGCTGCCATATTTCCAAGCCAAGGAAACAATGAAGGAGTCACATGTCCTTCATTTAGAACTCCCTTACAAGATCCACGTCCTTGCATGAGTGTATCATCTTCTCATCACCTATCAAAATTAGATCATCAACATAAAGTACGATAGTCAAGAGCTTACCATCAACCAAAATATGGTGCAAGTTTTCATCCGCTGTCAATCCGAGTGTACCAAGCACAAGGTGCTTGCTTCAATCCATACAGTGCTCTCTTGAGTCGACACACATGTGACTCACTGTCAAATATCTCGAAACCTTATGGTTGCTCTATGTACACTTCTTCCTCAATAACTCCATTGAGAAACACATTTTTCACATCCATTTGATGAATGTGCCACCCTGTCTGCGTTGAGAGTGCAAGGATGGATCTAATGGAAGAGTACCTTGCGACTAGTGCGAAATTCTCATCATAGTCGATCCCCTCAATTTGTGAGAATCCTCGGGCCACAAATCTGGCCTTGTAATTTATCCACACTCCCATTAGAAGCTTGATTTACCTTGTAGATCCATCTAGGTCCAACCACTAATTTACCGACTGGTCTTGGGACAATCTCCCATGCATTTTTCTTGACAATGGAGTCATACTCCTCCACCATTTCATCAACCCAGATTGGTTGTTGCATTACCTCCTGAAAGGAAGATGGTTTTGTCACAGAACACTTGCTCATAAGAACCATGTATCCAGTAAACATGTCTAGAGACCGTCTCTGTCTATGCAGTGAAGTAGGGGCTCCTACATTCTCTGTTGCATCAAGTCTCAATCTATCAGCTTCCATGGTGCGCCTTCTACCATTTCTGGTGGATGGCTCTGCATGAGTGTTTTCTGCCACTCCATGATCCTGCGCATGTGTTTTCTCCACATATTGAGGATCATCCTTTCGAACCAAGAGTTCCTCCTCTACATGAAAATCCAACTCCTTCTCAAGGGACAATCGCATGGATTTTTCCTAATCAAATTTTATATCCCGTCACACAACAATCATTCTATTGTTTGGAAAATACACCAGATAGTTGTGGGGAGTTTCAGTGTACCCCAAAAATATCCCAATCTCAGATGTTGGTAACAGCTTCTTCCTAGATTCTTTGGTCACATGCACATAAACAAATGAGCCAAAAATCTTAAAATGTGAAAAATTAGGTTTCTTACCAGTAAAAGGCTCTTCTCGTGTACTCATGCAAAGTATCCTATGAGGGCAACAATTATGAAAAAATAACATTGTGTTGCATGCCTCCGCCCATAGATGCAATGGTAGGCCCTAATCATGCAACATTGCTCGTGTTGCACCCACAATCGTTCTATTCTTTCTCTTTGCGACCCCATTCTGTTGTGGGTTATGAGGCACAATCAGTTATCTCTGAATTCCTTCTTTGATGCAGAAGTTCTTGAATTCATTGGATATTCGTTTTCGCTCCTAAGAGCCTTCACATGCTTCCCCGTGTCTTTCTCCACGAGTGCTTTGAACTCAAGAAACTTTGAGAATGTCTGATATTTCTTCTGCAAGAAGTAGATCTAGCACTTTCGAGAAAATTCATCAACAAATATCACATAGTACATATGATTTTTTGTTGAAGCAGTAGATAATGGTCCACACACGTCTGAGTGAACTCTCTCAAGGATCCCCGAGGTTCGGTCCTCCTTCTCATGAAAGGTGGCCTTTGCATATTTTCCCATAGTACATCCCTTGCATGTGTCTGACTGTGCAAGTGTACCCTTGGGAAGACCCATAGAAATATGTTGCATGACTTTTAAGGCTCCGTGGTGAAGATGGCACAATCTCTTGTGCCATAACTCACCCTCATCCCGGCTCACCACTTTGTCTACATTACCCATCAATGTTGTGCAACCATATACATCAATTTTATATATATTCTTAACTTGAATCCTAATCTTGGCTTGTCCTGTTGTTTTTGTTCGCGAGAAAGCTTTCTTCACTAAAAACAACATCATAGTCTCTATACTCCAACATTGCAACTGAGACTAAATTTTTATTCAAGCCTAGTACATGCATTACATCTTTTAAATGAAAGGTTTTACTTGACTATCTCTAGAAGGTAATGGTACCAATCTCGGTAGCACTGTACTACCTGTCATCACCCATTTCGATATGCATCTGGAGGTCCTTCTCCTCCAAGCTACTAAAAATTTCTTTGTCTCCCGTCATGTGAAAGGATGTACCACTATCCAAATACCACACCGATCCCATTGCACTTGACACCATGCATGCAATGAGCGAGAAGTTAATCTCAAATTGCGAGGCCAAACCCTCACCAGTTGTAGATCCTGAAGCCTTCTTGTTATTCTCCTTTTGTGGACAGTAAGTGGCATAATGTCCATGCTCGTGATAATGAAAACACTTCACTCTGGACATGTCACACTTCTTTCCATATTTATCGGACTCAGATTTGGAATGCAATTCATTTCCTTTCCCCTTCTTTGCCTTGGAAGCCAAAACACAATCTTATTCATCTTTATTCTTAGATGAATATCCATCTCTAGTATTCCGTCTGAACTCTTCTTGCACCAAATCCGACCAAAGTCGTTCCCAATTTGGAAGCTTCTACCTCCCATTGACAAAGTCCTCATAAATATGCCAACTCTTGGGAAGTCCTAGAAGATCTAGGCTCACCAAATCATCATCAGCGACAATAATGCCAACGTTCCCAAGATCATCCCAACATTGTACAAACTTTGTGAAATATTTTGGCATGGTTTCGCCATTCTCCATCTTGATCTTCCTGATTTTATCTTTCAGTGCTAATTTCCTATGGTTACTGCTGCTCTGAAATAGATTTGTCAAAGCTTTCCACATTGCATATGGTGTCGCTTTTCCATGGATACTTGAGACAATGTGATCTTGTACTCCCTCCAGTAAAATCCTTCTCTCCTTTGCAACTTTCTTTTTCGATGCATCAATATTTGCAGCATCTATCAAAACGGGTTTGGGAACATCATTGTCAATGAATTCCTTAAATCCATTTTCGTCCAATACTACCCCCATCTTGTCTTTCCAAGAAATATAGTTAGAGTTTACCTCGAGTGCATACTCCAATCTCAAGCCATTGACAGCCATTTCGAGCCTGAATCACCTGTAGCACCAAGAAAGTATTCTGTAAATTCGAATTATATTCAGTCACAAACTCACTTCTCCTCCACTATTGTGATTTCTTGTGCTCTAATACCATGTAGAAATTATACAAACAATGTTTATATCATGGATTCAATCCAATCTAAAAATGCACTAAAGCTATATACTAAATCGCTTCTACAAATCAATTGTGGAAATAAAACACAATCGTCAATCACATGAAGCAAAGAAGAATCAATAAAACCACAACACAAATAATTTCCCAGGGAAAGCTTGCTTCTCAAAATCCCACTATCTTCTATTATATATTTAGCATGGATACATGAAACAAATACAATACACTCTTCTCACAAGAATCTCCTGTACTCAGCTAATTGTATCACACTGTCCTCAACAAAACTGACCAACACTTAGCCAATTCTCAACCTCTAAACAACCTGCCTTGCTTGCGCAATTCCTGATGAATGCAATCCCTATTCTTTAGGAATTTTGTCCTTCCTAAACTGCACAAGTATCATGGGAAATCCAATGATTTTTTGGTTTCATGGGTGCAACCCAGTAATCCTAACACTGATAGTTAACATCCCTTTCACCTTTGTCTCAACTGGGTCTCCACTGGAACTGACATGCATGCAAGTAATAATAGTAAATAATTAGTTGCATGTTAGATCAATTATTGAGAATTAAATAATATTTAATTCACTTGATTTATCACTAGTGCAACAAACAGTTGCAACTAGCACAACTGACTTTAACTCACTTAACTGAGTTAACTAATTACACATGCTTGATCTAAGACTTTTGTGATCCATAATGTAGATAAAAATGTCTTTCGGATTAATGGGCTAATTACACATGCATTAAACTAATGCCCCAACTGCACTTCGCACTTTGTTACAACTAGAATTACTCTGCATGCCTCACCAACTACGCTCAACTCGAAATTCATGAGCTAACTGAGTTTATCACACTCAGTTAACTATTACAAGTGATTATGAGATAAGAATACATTTTATTGTCCATTTTAATTAAGGGAGAATTAAAATATACATGCACCAAATTTAACCCACACCAGTGTAGGTGTTGCTAATACCTGTGGTCCCACACTAGTGTAGGTGCCGCTTGGACCTCCTAGTGCCACACTAGTGTAGGTGCTGCAATTTCTTGTTGGATTTCAACAAAAATATTCCACCCCTTTAGCCACTATCCCCAAATTATATCCTGATGTTTTAACTCATGCCTCCTTCTTTTGAATCATCTTGGTGATTTCCATTATTGTCCTGAAATGGTCAACCACTCCATGCATGCCCAACTCTTCAGTAGGGAGCTCATTCATGAATCTGATGTACCCCTGTGTGATCATCACATTGTCATTCCCCTCTCTGTGACCTGCGTCCAGTTGTAATTTGAAATCGCAAATGGCATTCTTTTTATGGTTCGCCAATGTAATAAGCTCCTAGTGCTCCTTTACCTCTTTCATGATCTCGGTCCAGATTATTTGTTTGGCTTATACTAGTGACATGTTACCTTTGAGCTGAGCCTTTAAGTCTTTGACTAACTTTTGCTGCTCTTGAGACTCCCTGCGAAGGGTATCCACCTCTTTCTGCAAATATGATACCATCTTTTCATTCTCTACAAAGGCAACCTTTGTTTCATCTAACAAATGTCGCACGGTTTGGGTCTCATCCTCTGACACCTTTAGCTCTGCCAAGGCCTTGTTTAAGTGATCTGAGGCATTTTGTGGATCATCGGGCACTTGAATTAGGCATATGTGGTTGTCTTGAGCCTGTTGAAACTCGTCTAACCTTTGCTTAAGCTCTATTATCTCCTCATCTCTTTGGACAAACGTATCAGTGAGGATTTCCTTCTCTTTCTCGACTTGGGCCAACTCCTCTATCTAGATACACTCTGAACGAGGGATATTCAATTTGCGTCGTAACTCCTACACCTCCACTTTAGTCTTCTGTAGTAGTGTTTTCATTCGTGCATTTGGATCGATGCCTTTACCCCTTATAATTTTCTTATAATCTTCTAGCTGAGTTGAAAAAGCCTTTTCATTTTCTCTTTATCTTTTCAGGGTACTTGACATCTGGTCCAGCCTTCTCTCGGCTTTTTCCAGGGCGAGGGTGTGCTTCAACACCTCTGTATGCAACATTTCCCCAATGGCTTTGTGCAGGTTCAACTTATCTGGCAACAAGATGGAAGCTAGCTCTAGTATCATCTCTAGGGATTTATACTTAGAGCCTGGGGTAGTGGGTGAGAAGCGGAATGTTGGAATACAACTATTAATTGATCACTCTCCACATACAAGGCTATAAATAGCCTTGTATGGTGCTTATCCACAAACTGAGCTAGCTCTGCTCTCATATTTTCCCTTGCTAACTGGTTCTTTGCCTCGATCTGTTCTCCTTTTGCCCATTCATTTCTTGAACCTGTGTCCCTATCTGAAGGCCTCTCCCCCAGGGAGACTGCCTGTGAGAGTTCTGAAGGCATCATTGAGGACACGGATTCGAAAGATAATTGGAAGCCTAGCTATTCTTTCCCCCGATCGATGTACTCTCGGGTTTCCTCATCAAGTTGCTCGGTGGCCAGTCCTTCAAGCCCCTCAGTTCTATTCTTTTTACTGTGGTGGTCTTCCTCTTCTTCATCCATAATTTCTTGGGCCATTCGTTGAATCCCCTAATACTGTACCTCCACTTCATTTTGCACATTATCTCCTCTTCCTTCAGAGGTTGGGGATTCAGCCTCCATTTATGTATCCAAAGGCCATGAATCACAGTTAGCTTTCCATTCAATTAGAGGCCTAGACTCATGTTCATATGTTGAAGACTTAATATTCTTCATGTGATGAATCCCTTAGAATCATAATACCATACATCCCTTTGTAGGAAATTCATCTTATGCAACAGCCCCTCAAGTAAGGGGAGTGCATGTCCTGAGCTAATAGTAAAAGGCCCTATTTCATTCAAGAGTCTCAGAATATATCCCTTCTTTGCGGGCACAAAATGAGTTTGGTCAGAACTCAGGACTTGACGGATGAACTCGAGGGGGAAAATTCTCATGGACATGAAAATTGGTAGATGGTAAGGAGGCACTTCGGAACCATAAACCCTGATCTCAGTAAGATATTCGAATAAATACCAATCCCCAACACAATTTGTCTCACTGAACTGGAGCAACTCCTTCTGCTCAGGAAAAATCCTGGGCAGGGGGTTGTCATGTATGATTTCATAGGCCTTGGACATGAAATCCGTGACAAATTTTGTGTACCCCCTTCCTTGAGGGTGTTGGTAGACTGAGTGGCTCCGTTCGAAAATGGTTTTTGGCTCGACATTTCTCACGTAGAACTTGTCTAGGCCTAAGCCCTCAAACTTGCCTGCGTGCTTGAACAGGAACAAGTAGAACACCAAAGAACAATACCTAAAACAACTCGAGGTTGATATGTCTTAAAACTGAGCTTGAATAGCAGAGGCCAGGAAGGTGGGGATATCCAGTAGGATCTCGGGTTTCATCATGAGCTCCAAAAACCATAAACTGGCAGTTGTTACCCTATCTGCATTGTCTAAACCCAACATCCCCAATATGACCGCTCGGATGGGCTGGATGATATCGTGGAAAAGAGACAGAGGGATAGTTTCTGTGGGTGGAAGAGTAGTCATGTGAGATGTGGTGATGATCTCAAGGAAACCTCTTCGTTTTTCCATGGGCAGGTTTGAAAAATGACATGAGAGGGTTACTTCAGTGAATTCGACACACTCTTGAGACGAGAGATAGCACAGGGCCTCTCTAATTAACTGAGGGGTGATTTTGAAAAAATTAGCCCCTAGCGCAGAAAGGAAATTTTCCTTTCGCTCAATGTAGGCGTCAGTGAGCCAAGCTATGAACTCAGGGAAAGAGTGGACTGACGGGGGAATTTAGTAGTAGAGCCCCGAATCTATAACCCTAAACAAATCCTCACCCCATCATTTATAACCCAAAATCTTAGACTTCATATTGGCTACATTAAATGGATAAATGGTGTCACAGAGCTGGGTGTGAGAGTCCATGAGGGGCTTAGGACCAAGGGAAATTCTGGCTTCCTAGGCCTGCAGAGTTTCGAGGAAAATTCTCTTCAGTTTCTCCATCATAATTTTGACAAACAGTAAAGGAAAACAACGAGAGGGGCTTGACAAAATACCTGAGGCAGCAATGAGAGCGACACGAAGAGGAAGCTGCATGTACTGTGGATTTTACCCGAGCGCCAAACTTGGTAAAAACAAACTGTAAATGGTAACAATCAAACGGTCAAGCATGAAAACGGGGTAGGAGATGGGTTTTTTCTAGAATAGGAGCGGGGTGAAAATTGGTTGGCTGACATCATGAGGACGTCAGCGGGAAGACACATGGCGCGAGGTAATTGGCCGATAGTGGACAGGTGGGTGAGAGGCCACGTGCCTGACACAGAGGTACCGGTTTCATACATGGACGGACTTACCTTACCATACCTTACCTCATTCACTCATGAACATGTGGTCCTCGCCACCTTATGTCGGGTCAAAACATGGAGGAAAAACCCCTATCTTTGCCCCCCCCCCCCTAAATCTTCTTTTAATTGGTCCATGGGGTGGTTGACGTCATACCCTCCCGTGGGTCAATTTCGCCACTCTTTGTTTATTTGAGGGTTGTCGGAACGACCCTTATGTGTTCCTTTGGTGGTTGTGTCATTGCTTCTGCGGGCTGCACTACTAATTTGAGGGTTGTGCGACCTTGGTGGGTTGCATGGGTGAAGAACCCGCTGAAGCGCTATGCGAACCTTCTTCTAGCCTTCATAGTCAAACCACTTGTCTCCCTCCTGTCCTAAAATTCCCTCTCGCCTTAGGTTCAAGTGTACACAGGGCAACGCAATTTTTTATTTTTCTCACACATTTTTTATATATTCAATTTGTGCGCCCATTGAATTTGGTCGTCTTTACTCCGCTTCTCATCTGGTAGTGTTGGGTAACGTCAAATTTATATCCTCTGGGTCACTCACTCTTTGTACTATCAGTGAAATTTTCATGCCATGACTCTGTAGACCTGTGAAAAGTATGGTGTGCCCAAATTTTGGTCAATGCATAGGGGGCATTAGCCATGCCCCTTCTCATCTTCGTTGCTCCTTCGATATCTCATAATTCATTTCAGAAAGAAGGGGACATCGTTGTTCTCAGCATGAATTTGTTGAGTCCCCTTAGACTCAGTAAGAACAAGATAGCAGCTAGTTTCTTTAATTCTAACCTGTCGAACCCACGAAAGCTTATGCAAGTTGTGAGGCTTGTATTCATTGAAGATGAGGGAAAGGAGATGAAAATAGTGGCATAGAAATTGAAGGAGATGGCTTCAAAAGCTATGGGAGAGGGAGGTCATTTGAAAACAAACTTGCAAGATTTCGTGGCTGAGATGCAGAAGCTTATGACAATGAGAACATGCCATGGGAAAACAGAACTTGTGAATATAGAATCGGTGACCATGATTTCAATGACTATTTGAAGTTTTGGGTGTACAATGAATATGGGCTTGAGGTGATAAGAGAAATGACAGTACCAGTTGATTACAATTTTATACAAGTTTTTTCGTTATAGATGTAGTTACAGGTCCATTATATGGGCTACTATGATTAAAGTTAGAATTTTTAAATTGCACTTGTTTGAGAGTAGGCACTTCAAATTGTAATAAGTCATTACCAAAATTTAAAAAATGCTTAGGATTTGTTATCCTATAAAATTATGAGTTAAAAGGTTGCTCGATCTTGGATTCCATGTTATTTGGATTTTTAGCTAAAAACAATGGACAGAGGGACTCTTGCATTCACATGGGAGAATCCCTATCCCATAATTGTAAGCCATACTTATGGATAAAGATAATGTTATTCAAATTTTTATTTAATAAAAATTTAAATCCCGTTATAATTACCTCTTATAATTTTTGAATTCCGTGAAATAATTTATTTTGGGTTAAGTTGTAATATTTGTTTTTTTAATTGTAAGCCATGTTTATAGAAAAAATTATGGATAAAGATAATATTGTTCAAATTTTTATTTAATAAAAATTTAAATCTCATTATAATTACCTCGTGGAGTTAGATTAGATTGTAATATTTTGTTTTTTTTGTTTTTTGTTTTTTTTTGTTTTTTGTTTTTTTTTTGTTATATAGCTTTCTTATCTTGCAAAATGTTTCTTTAACAACAAATTTCATAGACTTCAACTATTTAAAATAAAATATTTTTCCATTGACAATTTATGGAAAGTTTAGTATACCATGGATATCGACCATTAATGGAAATTTTATTTATGATGGCTATGGAAATATTATTTTATAAGGGCTATAGGTGAATTAGTAATTTTGTATGATATTTTTTTTTAAAGTGATTAAAAATTGGATTATATTAATTTACAATAATTAATTAATACATATTCATTTTAATTTTGGAATTAATCGTTAAAAGGGAATCCTTAAAGCTTAAATTCTTTTAAAGTGCAATTATATATATATATATATATATATTATGGATGTAACAAGCATCTAGATCAAATTTTTTGACGGAAAGTCTCTTTTAAAATGCAAAATTTGAAAAAGATTTACACGTCAAAATATTTGATCCTTCTTGATGTTTGATATATTCATGGTTATAATGGATCTATATTCATTCTCTCTCTACACACAATTGCATTTTTTAATGCATCAAGATATTCAATGATTTGAAAATCCTTTACCCGCTTCAATTTTGTAAACTAGACACTTTAAATTTACAATTCCAACAAATCTCAGTTGGATTTTAGACAAAGTCAACTAAAAAAAATATCAAAGGCCAAAATGTAAAATAGGGAAACCACTTAAAATACATGACATTACTTACATTAAAAGATATTTTTTAATTAATATGTTTTTAAATACACAAAGAAGTTATTAAATTATTTTACTTTCAACAAATATAATTACTTTATTTCTTTGGGTATTGAAATATTTTGTTGTTAATAATTTATTTTCTCCACATTCTTTTTTCTATATATACATATATGTAAAATTAATATTAAAATAAATTAACTAATATGAATATTCAAATAGTTTATTCAAATTTTATATTGAAATATCATACACTAAAATTGATATTAAAATAGTTTATTCAAGTTTTATATTGAACTATTTGTAAAATTATAAGAATTATACATATTCCTTAAATTCAAAAGTTAAAAATATAAAAATATAAGATATATATAATATATTTTTTTAACTTTAATTGCTTTATTTCTTTTAAAAGCTTATATAAAAATATGTTTTTTCATTGAATATCAATATATTTTATTTATGGCTAAGAGTGAGAGTGAAAATATCCTAAATTCCATGAAAGTAGTTTATACGTGCAGAAATCACAACTAATATGAAAATGAGTAAAAAAAACTGAAAAGGATTTTCTTGATTCTTGGCAGTAGTCAAATCCATGCCAAGAGTTAAATGAAGGGATTGCCATGACTTTCCTTCAACTATGATGGTATTTCCCACTCGATAAGTGTCATGTTGAAGCTGGTGTCTACATCTTATTGCAGTTTCTCTTTTGTCTGCTTGTCTTTCACTATTTTCCTACTACCAGTGGCCTATTCCTTCACATTGTTTCTCAATGGCCCTTATTTTTTAAAGGTTTTCTCCATCTTGAAAATTGGCCCTTACTTCTCAGGATTGGGAGGTTTTCCACCTTGAGAAATCAAGTCTGGACTACTCAAAGAAGAATATTTTGAACCGTCTGAAGAGTTGGAGGGTGCTAGAGGCAGGGGTGGTGGAGGGAGATGAATTCCGAGAACAATAGCAAGAACGCAAAGAGTCACTCTATCCTAGACGAGACATAGCCTCACCCAACATAAATAGGCACATAACCAATGCTCATAGTTTTGGTTGGTCATTAAAGCATTGTGCTATTTGTTGTGTCGCTAGTGCCTCCAACTTGTTGGTGGATGAAAAAGGGGAAAAAGTTGCAACTGATCGATACCAGCAAAAACATATTTGAATAAGGTCCTAGCACCATGCCAAATGTGTCCTATCCCTTATTAAGAATACACTTCACCTCACATCGCAGAGAAAACCACCTGACTTAGCTATCCCCAACCCCCCACGGCATGATAGATGGATTGATTTAACTGGCGACCAGTTGGAATGAATTATTGATAATTTAGAGGGTTGGATTTGATAGGAACAAAATCACACTCTGTATGATTTGTGAGGCTCCCAAACAACCTCAAATCAAATGAAATTATCTTGCCAAACATAGGGAAAATTCATGAAATTCTAGATCAATTATTTGGCCTTCCAACACACTCATAGTCTCTTACTAGTCCTGCATGTGTGGCACTCAATGCTTTAGAGAAAAACACAAGGATCTCGTAGACAATTTTTTCTTCCATAACTGAGGGGTGTTTTACGAATAGAGTATCATCTGCAAATTGTTCAAGATTCAAAGGGTTATCACTGTGAAGTGCCAATCCTTTCAAGGTTCCAAGATGTGAGTCAACTTTAATGGTTCTTCCCAACCATTTATCCAAAAGGATAAATATGAAAGGTGAGAAGTGTTCTCCTTGTATGATGCAACTAGTGGGTTTAAAAGTAATAGAGGTGAGTCATTGAAAATAGTGGAGAAGAATGATTTGGATACAAGTGAAATGACCCATTTGGTCCATTCAACACTAAAACCAAAGGTGAGGAGAATGCTTTCCATGTGGAAAGGTCAAGTTTAATCAACATGCCAGTTTTTTTAAGGATTTGAGGGAGTGAATGGTTTCATTGGCTAGAATGATCACATCAAGGATTTTCCATCCTTCCACACATCACCAATGGTAGTGTCCTTGGAAATATATAGTGCTTGTGTACATTTCACTTCATTCTTATATGTAGATTGAGTTAATCGCTCCAATTTGGAATTGGATTATAACTTGATGACCATGACTTATTGTTATACACTTGGCGTGTGAGATGAGCCAGAATACAAGAAATATGAAACAAAATAGCGGAAACAGATAGATATCACATAAAAATAAACAAGTGGAAAATATATTTTAGTATTCAGAAACATAACATAGTGTTCACTTGCCTCTTAGAGGGGGCAACCTCCAACTAAACCAAGCTCAATTACAATACGACACAATGCTTCTTCCATCTATCTAGGACTATTTATAGCCTAATTACATCCAAAACCCTAACTACTAGTGGTCCTTGACATAATGTGGGTTAACCACTTTATTTATTAACTATGGCCTGTTTATAACTAATTGTGGTCCCATTTCTAGAATTCAGGTCAACTAGTTACAATTATAATTAATGTAGAGAACCGCTTACGGGATTTATTGACTCAACTAACTAACTATGACTCGGACTAGGCCCCCTTGAGCTTATTACATAAATAAAGGGGGTTAGGGTTGGACCCTAACACCTTGGATCAAGTAATCTTATTTTTTTCCTTGAACAAACATGTATAAAATAAGACACTTAATCAATGCCATGATGTCAACTCCAGGTCCACATATTTAATATGGAGGATGTTCAATCTACATGTCTCACATGGAAGGTGTTCCTTCTATGTTAAGAGCCACAAAGGTTAATTTTGGATAAGCCTCTCTTATCATATGATCTTAGTAACGCCCCTATCATTGAAAATGATTTGGTGCTCAAAGAGTAAAGATGGATATGTGATTCAACTAATTTCATACATGATGTGCAACTAAATATTTTGTATATGCACATAACTTCCATATATGCACTTCCATATATGTGCATATATGGAAGCTTTGTATATACAAAATATATGCACATATATAGATGTTGTTCATATATGAAATATATGTGATACAAAATATGCACATATATAAATTTTGTGTAACGTTTGTATATGCATATCTTTCGTATATGTGAATCTCTTCTGTATATGCACAATGCATAGAAGGAGGCTAACTAAGAGGCTAAACTGCATAGTTGTGGAGCACAAGGGGCTAACGTTGAGCACTAAGATTGCATAGTGTGCAATTTTGAGAGGCAATAACTACACATGACACAGTTCTAAGAGGCAAGGACTAAGCTTGATAAATGGTTGGGAAGAACCATTAAAGTTACCTCACATCTTGGCATCTTGAAAGGCTTGGCAATCCACAATGATACCCCTATGACTCTTTAGCAATTTTTATATGACACTCTATTCCTAAAACACTCCTCGGTTATCGAAGAATTTTTTTTCAAAGAGATACTTGTGCTTTTCTCAAAAGCCTCAAGTACCACTATCAATTTGGAAAAGTCTTAAGGTCTTATTTTTCAATACTACTCAGATTACCCAAAGAAATTTCACTACAATTCTTGGTTTCTGAGTAGCCTCCCTACCAGCTAAATACTTGAGTGCACATTTTACCAGTACAACCATCAAGCATTCCTATTGGAGGGAAATTCTTGATAAAATAAATAGTAGACTAGAAAGCTAGACTTTCTGCTCTCTAAACATTGTTGGTCGTCTTGTCCTCCTAAAATCCATGCTCCATTCCTTATCGATTTACCTTTTCTTAGTATGGGATACCCTTTATCTTCCAAAAATTGAAGGAGGTCTTAGCCTTAGAGACCTCGAAACCATAAAAATGGTTTTCGGTGCTTATATATGGTAGATATGGATTAAATACACCTCAAATAAATGGGAACACTTATGGCACAAGGAATATGCAAAGGAGTTGGAAAAGAAAAACTTCATACTACTATACTCAACTCCTAAAGGCTCTTTAATTTGGAACCTAGCAAACCTTAGTAAATCCATAGTACAAACATATTTTTTTTGGAAATCTAAGATGGAAAATCAACGATATTATGGAAGGACTCATGGAATCAAATGCATATCTTAGTCAACATATGCCAATTCCCCTTAAGCCAGCACAATTCTTAGAGAGAAGGTTGAACTCAAGTTTACCATTACTAGTGTAGAAATTATGGTGTAGATCTGAAACTACTCATGAAATTTACTAAATCACAAGACTCAAATCTACTCTATTGCTCTATGGAATTCATTTCACAATCTAAAACACATATCATAAACATGCATCAAGAAATAACACAAATACATAGGGATTTATCTAGGGGAAAGAAAATTTTCAAAACCCATTCCTATCTATATTGCATTAATCAAAGAATAAAGATGAATACATATGCTTGCTCAAGCCTGACCACAACTTGCAAGTGTATAGTCTATCCCCCTGCCTAACTAACTAAATTTGGCCAACACTTAGCCAATTTTAAAGCCCTGCAAGCTCCTATATCCTTGTGTTTTTCCATGGGGAATTAGGCCCCTATTAATTAGGAAATTCCCTCAATTGACTGCGTAATTCCTTTAGGCTGGTCCTCTGACTACATGCACCAACTATACACATTGGAATAGTCTACAAATGATAGAATTTTTCATTACAATCTCCACCTAAACTTGGTAACTATAATTATTTGCATGAAACAATTATTTTTGATGATTGATCCATTAACTAGAAGATCACTGAGTGTGGTTGAAGTCACACTGCACAAATTTACCTTCCACTAGTTCCTCTAATAGTTAGAACTATTTTAACTGACAATAACTCAATTTAATTGAATTATATTGATACAAATTAGAAATCACTCATGGTTAACTAAACTCAAGTATTCCAACTTGAATTAACAAAGCTAACAGGGTGACACAAGCCATGTCACTCAATTCAACTCATCCAAGTTGTCTGCTAAAGTGGAAATTTGAATTTTCTCTAGTTTGACCAAGGAAAATTAAACTGAGATTTTTCTTGTTGAATTTTCAACAATTGGCTAGAGGATGGAAACACAACCATCTAAAAATGGCATCGCCCAGAGCTATGGTAGTAAAATGGAAGTATGGAATACTTTTAGAATTTGTGTAATGATCTTAGGCTTAGCCTTGTCAAAAATAAAGAAGGTTAAAACATTCTACGATGTGGTTACAAAAATGTGGGTGCTTTCACTATCAAGGAGACCTAACATTTAGTATCTTGGCTAACATCACAAGACAACCTCGATCCTTATTGGTAGGAGTTATGGTTCGCTAGATTGCTGATCTGAGTATGAATGTTAGTTTTTTTGTGCTAATTTCAACCTCAGATTTAAAATTTATTTACTGATCTTATGCTTGATGTGCATAGTTTCCTTGTTGCTTATGTGTGTAAAATAGGTAATTTAACTGATTTTTTATGAGTGAATTCAAGAGCATAAAGTATGAATTTAAAATTTTGAACAACAACAAAATAAAGAACAACAAAACATCACAATTGATCCATTAAAATAGAGTTTTGATGAAGGAGTTCACCCCTCTTGGGCTACATCTCCTTGGTCCAACTTCCATGGCTTGAGCCTTTGTATTATCTCAATAGTGAAAAAATTGTTTTTTACATGCATCAAATGCTCCTGAAACATACTCCAATGAGTTCATAATGTTGAAAACTATCTGAAATGACTATCCATTTACTCAATTTGGCCTTCAGCTGATCTAGGCATGGCCTTCCTTCCTGGTGGCCTTAGGCTTCAAAATCCTCAAAGTGACAAAAACACTTGTATAATTGATCCTCTATCTCTGTAATCTGTTCCAATATGTTCATAGAATGCCAATCTACTAGGAATGACTCTTCCTGAGCCAAAATTGGTCAAAAATTGCTCAAGATATGTTTAATTAAAATTTTCCCTAGATTCCTCCTCCAAATCTGGAGAAGATTCCAGATAACCCCGACAAAACTGGTGGTTCCCACCGAATTTTTTTAATGACAATTAGCGCTCTAAGCAAGCAGTTAGCCAATGCCTCCGCCACAGTTTTAGTGGTTGGTCTTATGGAAGGAGGGCTAGCCCCCTCCATTACACCATCAGATACGCAATAAAATTCAAATAGAACTTGGGCATGGAGGCTTAACAATCCATGCCCCGTGGTCCATTAGTAAAGCTGTGGAAATAGGAGGGGGAGGTCCCGGGTTTGACCCATCCTATACACATTTTTTCCACTTAAATATGTGCTCCAAACGTTATATAAACCTTTTCCTTTGCAAACTTCCCACCATTTATATACACATCCCAATATATATAGTTAATCCACCACCATAAAACCTTTTTATAGATTAAAATTCCACTCGAATATATGTTCGAACTTCGAACTTTGTTTTAAATAAAATGCCAATCGGACTTTGACTATGGTCTAATAAATGCCAATCGGGCTTTGACATAAATATAACCCATAGTTTCGACCAATTGCGCCCACAAATAATAATTCGGCTATAGGATATTAAAATTAATCCAACCATTGAAATTTGAACCTAGGAACAATTTTTTCATAAATAAATAAATAAAATTGAGTTCAACCTTAGGAGAACATTGGGAAATTTCACCTTCTCAAACCCAAACTGGAAAATCCTGTAGTGACACTTGTCACAGTCCCATTGGGAAAAAACTGAAGAATATTCCCTGCGTGTTGACTAGGCTGCCAGGTCATCAACTTTTCATTGTTCTGCAATTTTTTTTTTTAATTTGCATGTTTTGAACGATGGCCAACAGGCTATAACTTCTTCATCCGGAGTCAGTTTTCGATGAAACGAGTTGTGTTGGATTCCTGGTGATAAGACAGTCGCTATCATTAAATTTTCAATCAATTCTGAGCACTTTAATTTTTGAGCTAAACACTGATCCTCTAATCAATTGTGGCCAAAATTATCCACTTTCATATATCTTTTATCAAATTGTAAAATCCCCACTTGGGTGAAATGGAACAGAGGAGGATTTGAAGGACTCACATGGTGTTATATGCGCAAAAATTAGTAGGAAACCATGGACCACTTTCTTGACACATGTGAAGTTGTGAATGACTTATCGAACAAAGTTGTAATAGGATTAAAAAAATTTGATAAGTTTGTGGGGATATTTTTCAAACTCTAAATACATTTGGGGGAAATCCGTTCCAAAGAGAGGCTTCTAACAGACTCTGGGGATTGGCTCTAAGCCTTCTGGTTTGAGAAATATTGAAGGAATGGAAAAACACATTTTTAAAGAAAAATAAAAAACTATGGAGTGTATTTGGCTTCTCTTCCATAAGCACGTTGAGGAAACTCTGTTTTTAGACAACTAGGAAGAAAAGGATTTCTAGGGCTCTCCTCATGGAAAAAAAATCTCAGCATGGTGGAAATTCAATCAATCTCCTCTCCTACTGAATAATTTTTCACCCAAGGTAAAAATATGCAAGCTCTATTTTTTAGGAACATCCTCCAGCACATTATTACAAACTGAAATTTGATGGGGCCTCAAAAGGAAACTTAGGGGAATGGGGTGATATCATTGGTGTATATAGAGGCTACGTATGGCACAAAAGAAATAATGCATCTTAGCTGGAAGCCCTAATCCAAGGACTTCTTATAGCCTAGAATAGAGTTTTCCACCCACTCATCATCGAAGGTGACTCTCAACTAATTATTCAAGCAACGAAGAAGATCCATTCAAGATCTCCTCCCACGAAATGCTTCTCCAGATGGAGTTTGGATTAAAGAATGTAACGACTAGCTCAAATTATTGAATCTCATCAAGAGGCAATAATTTTCTCTCATGTCATGTGAACGGTAATTTATTTAGTGGACTTTATAGCCAATAAAGGGATAGAGAAGCAAGATCCATGTGTTTTCTTGAACCTTAATTTCCCTCAAATTGTGACATGGGCCTCCCAATGCTTATACATGGAAAATAGAGATGTCATATTAGCCCTAGATATGAGTGTAGAAGTGGTGACCAAAGGTATTGAAGGCCTTCATGATAGCTAGATCGATTGAACTAATGGTTGAAAAATGGAAGCAAGCCCTTCCTACCATCACCATAGATGTCATTCACTACATGAGATTTTTGGGTTGGATAAAAGTCTTTTGGCATATAATGTTGAATCAAGATGTGAAATATTGTCTATACAAGCAGTTGTTTATTCAATCTTCCAGTAATATTGCTAAGAATGAAGAGGAGGATGAAAGTATTGGAAGGGGAAACTGATGAAAACACAATCTAACAACCACGATCCATGAGCACGATTGTCCTAAGAGAGGAGATAGGGGAAGAGGCCATCAACCTCCTCCTCCATGGCATGCTCTAGGAGAAAAATGGTTTGATGTGGATCTTATGTGGCACATTATAAGATTCATTATAGAAGTGGAAGTGAAGGAGACACGAAATACTAGGGACTACCAATGGGCATTGAGAAACCTACTCGAACGACACATATAGGACTAGGAAGAGACTATGTGTGTGTTGTAAGGAAAAATCATTGATCTATAATTTCAACTCGTCCAAGCTAGAGCGACTCTCCATTTTCTGGCTAGTGCTCTAGGAATTTAGCTCCCTCTGCAACCCCTACCTCTAGCACCCTCCAACTCCTCAAATGGCTCAAACTCTTCTTCTTTCAGTTCTCCAAACTTGATTTATCAAGGTGAAAAACCACCCAAATCCTCAGAAGTAAGGCCAATTATCAAGATGGAGAAGACCTTTGCAAAAGAATGGCCATTGAGAAACAATGTGAAAGAATACGCCACCGATAGTAGGAAAATAGTGAAAGGCAAGCAGAAAAAAGAGAAACTGCAATAGGATGTAGACACTAGCTTTAACATGACACTTATCGAGTGGGAAATACCACCATGGTTGAAGGAAGTTCATGACGATCCCCTCGGTTAACTCTTGGCATGGATTTGACTACTACCAAGAACCAAGAAAAGCCTTTTTAGTTTTTCTTACTCATTTGCATATTAGTTGTATTTTCTGTAGTTATAAACTAGTTTCATGACATTTAGGAAAGTCACCCAGTTTCCCATCTATGGGAAAATGGTCATACCCAAGACATGCATAATGCTAGTCCCAAGTTAGATATGCATTTTTTTTGTTTGCATATGCTCAATTTAGACATTGTCAGCTGAAAAATCGATATGTTTGTACTCTATGTAAATTATTAGTAATCTAATGAAATTTTACTTAAAAAAGAATATATATATATATATACAACAATTAAAATACATACATTCTTATGGTTAAATCATTTCAAATAGTTTCACTATTCTATATTTTGGCACATTTTTAGATGTCTTTTAGTCAATTTTGTCAAAAAATATTATTTTTAGGTTTACTAGCTTAACCTTTGTAGGTTGCACAATCCAAATGCCCAACTTTATTTTCAATAGGTCGACCTATTTATACATTTAAAAATGCAAGCTTAACTAGCTTAAACAATAAAAAGTTATAACGCTCAAACCAGCTTCATTCTAAGAGGATGATGTATGACTACGTCAGTGATCAACATAAAGTTGATACATGTGCCTTTTAAAAATAAATGTAAATGTTCTCTAAATAAAAAAACAATGTTAACTATAAAAAAAATAAACACAAAAATAAATATAAATAATTGGTTAGCTTTAATAAAAACATTATAAAACATCAATAATCCTAATTTCATCTAACAATTGTCGTAAAATATTTCACTCTCACTCTTAGCCATAATTAAAATATTTTGATGTTCATGTGAAGAAACATAGTTTTATATAAGTTTTTAAAAGAAATAAAGTAATCAAAAGTTTTTAAAATTATATATATCTTATATTTTCACTTTTGAATGTAAAGAATATGTATAATTCTTATACTTTTACAAATATTTCAATATAAAACTTGAATAAACTATTTTAATATCAATTTTAGTATATGATATTTCAATATAAAATTTGAATAAACTATTTGAATATTCAAATTAGTTAATTTATTTTAATATTAATTTTACTTAATTTTACACACACGCACACATATATAGAAAAAATAATGTGGAAAAAAAAAATTATTAACCGCAACAAAAATATCAATACCCAAAGAAATAAAGTAATTGTATTTGTTAGAAGTAAAATAATTCAATACTTTTTTTTATGTATTTAAAAACATATTAAGTACAAAAATATATATTGATGTAAATAATGTTATTTATTTTAAGTGGTTTCACTATTTTACCTTTTGGCCTTTGATATTATTTTAGTTGATTGTTGGGATTGTAAAATTAAACTGTCTAGTTTACAAAATTGAAGTGCCTAATGGATTTCTAAATCATGAATATGTTTATGCATTCAAAAATGTAATTGTTTGTAGAGAGAGAATGAATATAGATCTATTATAACCATGGATATATCAAGCATAGGAGCGATCAAATATTTTGAAGTGTAAACCTTTTTCAAGTTTTGCAAGCTAATGTTGCCCCTCAGTCTCAACGGTTTCTGGCTCGCACCCTAGGGTTTAGCATTGGATCCCTAACCACGAAGTATCTAGGGGTGCCTCTTTCCCTTAACTCCCTATGTGTATCTTGGTGGAAGAACCTCATTACTTGTATCCAAAATCATCTCCAAATTGGTCCTTTCAAGCTCTCGATGCTCCTAGTCGTGTGGTTCTCCCCAAATTCGTCCTCCAATCAATCCCCATTTATAAACTATCAGGGATGGCTGCTCCTAAGTCTAGCTTCACTGAGATGACAAATATCTTTAAAAAGTTCCTACGGCAATTATCTCAACAAAACAGCAAATGGGCTTTCTATCCTAGGATAATCTGATTAGAACTAAAAGGGACTGAAGTCTAGGTCTTCAGGACCCCTACATTCTTAATCAGGTAATGGGAGAAAAGTTGTGGTGGAGATGGTTACAGGGGGGCACAGACCTCTGGAAAACAATCTGGGAGCGTAAATATGACATGCCGCATAATGTTGTTGATAATCTGCAGGTACAGAACATACCTAAAGGATTTGTGATATGGAATTTAGCGTCTTCCAATAGGAACCTTGTTACACATCATTTTGTCTTTGTCCCTGCAATCCCTATCCTGTGCATTGGAGGATCATTTCTGTGAATAAAACAAAGTGTCATGCCTTGCAAAGACCATCATTGCATCCCTATCCATGAGGATAACATTCCTTTTGTTGACAATTTCCTGAGCAGACCATCAGAAACACATGTTTTTCCTTGCTGCTGGTAGACTGTTATGCCCTCACGCCAATGAGGAAGATTAACACTAGGCCCCATGCCCATTGGTGCTCTGTCCCAGTGAGCTACCTGCGCTAACTTGTTTGTGGAAATTTTTTTAAATATAGAGGCGAAGTTTCTATCCTAACAACTTCGTGGACGAGTCATCTAGAGTGGTTCGACTGAATAACCACGATCCTCCTCCTTTGGCCTCTTGTTTCCACCTTTTGGGGAAACCTCCCAAGGGATAAGGCCTCCCTTCCACCATTATAGGGATCCAAGACTCCTCCTCTCCCTCTATAAATAAAGCCATCTTCCATTGATGAGCTAGCTGAACATATTATAACTGAAACGTTGAAGATAATTCTTGAACTTTCCGCTAGAAAGATAGAACAGAAGAGACCTTTATTGAGAGAGCTTAGGCTTGTGTCCTCACCCCATCTGAATTCCCCCAACAATCCTTCGAGACGTGCTTCGACTAAACCCCGCTGAAGGAGGCTACAATGTCAAGGCTCTGATTGTAACTCTTTCTTCTATTTATACATATACATGACTATTGTTTGGTTCCCATCTTGCGTTAATGTGTTTTATTTAATGCAATATGCTTAACCCTCCTTGAATGGTTAGTTGATTATGAATGAAATCATTGTTTTGTATGCTACTCTTGTTTGTTGATCTTTGTGCAGGTATCCGAGCATTGTTGCAGAAGGGTTGTGACTCATCGAGACAAAGATCAAGAGGTCGCCACCACTACAACGACGACAACGTTGGACTCCAGGTAGGTCGATCTACCCTATCCTTTTCATTCATTAATTAGGAACCTACACTTTAGCTTGTCCCTTTTTTGCTAGACCCACTCTTGGTCTAGAGGGATCATCTCTATCCACAGAGAGGATTTGCCTTCCCAATAAATTGGTGACTCCACTGGGGATCAGTGTGAGTTTTTCATTTTTTTTCCTTTCAGGAGTTTGTCTTGTCAAGTCAACTTCAATCATTTTCTTGCTTGCCTGTCTTTTTTGGCTTGTTTGATTGTCTGGAATCCTCCTGTTCAGCTCCAGAGTGTCAAGATTGACCTATGCTCATTGGTTCTTCCCTCCTCCCATAGTTATCCAGCTTGGTGCTTTTCTCTTGAACAATCGCGCCAATTGGCGTAGGTTTATTTTGTTGCAGTAGCGCCAACCCCTATTTGGCATGGATTACCGCCTCACAGTCGCGCCGAATCCTGTAGGATTTGGTTTGACCCTTTTGCTGAGTTTTTGGTCAGTTGTGCTTGACTCTAGCTTGTTTCTTGATTTTCAATTGGTCTTTTTGGAGTTGTTTTAATTGCTTTAGGCTTGCTCCTCTCATTTTTTTGTCTATTATCTTATCGATGAAGTTCATAGCCCTAGGGTTCTAGGTGTCTTTCGCTCACTGAGCCTTCTGATTGAAGTTCGAGTACTTTTTGTTTCTTGTCAGTTCGATTCCCTTATCAGATGCTTGAGTCTTTCTTGATCCTTTGAGGTTTTGTTTTTTTGAACGATTACTTTTGTGTTTTTTTGACTCCCCATCTCCTCGTTTTCGAGCGTAGATCACATTGCTCATTTGGGTCATTTTGAAAGCTTTCATTTTTTGAAAGGGTGCATCATTGGTTTGAGTACGTCTTTATGTCTATATTTCTTTCGGATTGTTTATTTTGAGATCTCTACATTCATAGTGCTTTAAAATAGTGTTTGACTTGATTTTTGATGTAATTAGTGAATTGTGTGCTTCATTCATTCAAAAAGAAAAAAAATTGAATCCTTTCGTTTGCATTGAGAATAAAAAGTTCTTTTACATAACTAGTCCTTGCATCTAGGAAAGAGTTTTTTGTTTCTTGTTTTGATTGTATTAGATGCATTAGGGGACTTATTTGTATGATTTCATTGTTTGTTGCTTTCTAAAAGATCTCTATCCTTCTCTTAGTTAGCATTCATCGAATGGAAAATGGTGTTCTATTGCATGTAGCTTGCATTTAGGGAATTTGATATCAAATTTGGTAGGGCCTTGAAACTAAAATGTTAATTCAAGATCGACTGTAAAATTTATTCAATTAACCTAAGGAAGCATTGGAACCTAACGCAAACATTTTTAGAGGTCTAGGCTAGTGACGTGTTCTGGCGTCGTTAAACCTAGTAGCTGTCGTTCGCCACCTCGCCTTAGACAGCACTAGTACGGACTTGTGCTCCCCATACCATCGCGTATATAAAGGGATACCCTCATAGGTTCAAATCCTTTATCCATAGGAAGCCGAGTCTGCCACCCTGTAACCGTGATACACCGAACACAACATTCGGGGAGAATACCTGCACGTATGTTATGTCCTTGGTCATTTCTCTTTCATTTGATCACCAAGGTGTATACGGTAGTTCACAGAAACTTGGTACACCCTCTTGCTTAGATTACCTGAATAGTCATTTTGATCTTTTCGTGAGTCTTTAAAAAGAGAAGATATCATCGAGCACTTGTCCTTTCACGCTCGTTTAAAATTGAAAGTGACTAGAGTCATATTTTGTTTGTTTCTCGACTCTTAAAACATGAAACAACAAATTTTTGTTCTAGTGTTGTAAAACTAATTACCCACGATCACATACCCATTATAATTTCTTTACTTGGCTTGTTTTTGTCGTTCCTTAGAGTTTGGTCTTGAAGCCTTGAATTGGCTATCTCAATTTCCTTCCTGTGTTGAAATACTATCACAATGGCGGAACCACCAGTTTTGTCATCTTCTTCACTACCTCTTACTGGTAGTTATTTTCTTGGTGTTTCTTTCGAAACCCCTTAGTCCACTAGGTCTGTTGAGCTTGCACAGCCTATTCTCTCGTGTGTTCAACCTCTCGCTACACGATCTCCTCCTAAAGAGTCAGTTGATTTCAATTGGCCTTCTCAGGGTGCTTGGTCTGGTTTTGGGAGTGAGGAAGAGTTCCCTCCTCTTACTTTAGGATCACCTTTTATAGTTGTTGTTGTACCTCCTAGTTCTCGACCTCTTTTTGAAGATCTTACAGCTTTGTCAGACATGGATTCTTTGAGTCCTGTCAGTAGTGAAGAAATGTCTATGTCTACAGGGGAATATCAGCTTTTCCCTGAAGATCTCCTGTGTGTCTCTAATCATTCTTCTCCTCCATCGGTGTTACTTCCACCCGGTTATCAGACTCTAAGTTAGATTATTTTCGGTGTTGTGTCCATAGCACATTCCAGTACTTCAACTCCTCCAAGGAGTTCGGTCCTTCCTTCATTACGACTATCACCCTCGACACCTAGATCGTCAGTCGTTGTTACATCTGTCCCAGTCCAAACTACCGTTTATGTGGCTTTATTTTTATTGGTTATTATACATCAATCGTCGGGATCTTTTCACACTCGTAGGTCCATCTTTCTTAATCCTACCTGGCCTGTCAATCCTGGCCCGGGTAAATCACAACCCCGCGCTACGGAGGCTACGCCTACTTCTAGTGTGGCTATGACTTCCTCTGTTATTCCTGGCGACCTTTCATTTGAAGAGTATCTGTTGGTTGTTCAGCAGCATAAATCTCAGGGTTCTTAGCAGCCCCAGGTTCTTGTCAATCCTCCACATCATTATGAAGTCTACGGTAACCCCGTCTATTTTCCTCCTATTGATCCAAATCAGGATGTTTATCTGCCTCTAGCTGATTCTTACCGAACCATCCCTCATCGAGGGCCAATAATACAATTAAAACCCTATGGTCTATAAGGACAACCCTTACAGGGATAACCTTTGATTAAGCAGGGACATTATTATGGTCCACAAGGACAACCCTTACGGGGTCAAACATTGGTCCAGCAACCCTACGGTCCTTCCAGTCAACCTCAATATCAATATCAACCAGGAGCATCTTATGTTCCTGGGGGAAAATGTATCCACCATAGGGACAACCTTTTGTGCAACAACAGCAACCTTACGTCCAGCAAGGCCAAAACCTTGTGCAACAAGGACAACCCTACAGTTCTACTTCGGGTCAACCTGGTTATCAGGGACAACCTAGTCCATCGCAACCATCGGGCCAACCTCTTCCACAAGGGCAACCCGGTGGCCCTCAGTATCCAGGCCAACCTGCTCAGCAGGGACAACCTACCTAGCCTCAGCAGCCGATTCAACCCGCTCAACAGTCGGTTCAACCTATTCAACCAGCCCAACAGTTGGTTCAACCTGTTCAACCAGCTCAGCAGCCCATTTAACCTGCTCAGCAGGGTCCACCTACTCAACCTCAAGGCGCTACTTACCCTCCTCAAGCTCAATATCAGGCGGTATATAGTGCGCCCCAAGGTTTTACCTATCACCCTCAAAATCAATCCTAGATGGTGTATAATCCACCTCAAGTCCATGCTTACATTTCATAGTAGAATCCATACATTGCTTAGCAAGGACCTCAATTGTATGCTCATAATTGGTATCCCAGTCCTCAACCCTATTATGGGCAGAACTATCAGGCTTATAACCCTTATGGTCATAATCCTCCAGGACAAAACATATGAGGGCAGAATTTCTCTCAGACTGGGTGGAATGTTAACAATGGTCCTTATCAAAGGCCTCTGATGCCTTTTTATCCTGACTTACCATTTCTCGCTACGTTGGAACTGCCAGATATGTCAAGGTTAACAAACAATCTAATTCTTCATAACCTGTATTGGCCTCCAGTTCCAACTAATATTCCTGGTGATTGTCCTAAGTTTGAGGGCAAGTTCGGAGAACACCCCCAAGTGCATGTTATGACAGACCACTTGTGGTGTTCCTCTAACTCTTAGGTTGATGATTTCATCCGACTTCGTATTTTCCAATGGACTCTTACTGGTGCCGCTGCAAAGTGGTACATTGAATTATCTTGTGGCATTTTTTAAGATTTCAACTCTTTATCCATTTCTTACCCATTTTCAGTTACTGGTTCGCTATGATACTGGGACACACCTCCTCACATCCTTGAAATAGGACTGAGCCACTCATATCTCGGATCATATTCATGAATGGAGGCGTCGTTGTCGCTTGATCAAGTTTGATATTCCTGATCAGCTTCTAACTGATTGGTTCACTACCTCGTTTGTCAATCAAATCGCTAAGGACATAGCTATAGGGGCATGTATAACCGAAGAATAGGCCATTTCTCGTGCCCAGTACCTCGATCTCATGTACTTTTAGTCTGGCATGTTGTATGATATATTTCCTGATGCTCCTCGACCTGGAACTTCCAAAGCACCGGTGACACCATCCGTCGACGGTATCATAGGTTCTGTGTCTCAAACTTCTCAGAAATCCTCTCCTTCAAATCTTGGGAAGAAAAATTCTAATCCTTCCAATGATACTGCGTCTCAGTCTATCCTAAATCCTGGTAAAACCACGGAAGTCAATGTCGTTCAGGCCAATCCAGTGGATAAGACTTCCAAGGGAAAAAATAAGGGTAAAGGTCAGGCCAAAGCCGATACCCCGAAACCAGATTCGTCTAAACCTTGTGCTGATGATGGTTCACAGTGTAAGCCGAAGTACCCCTGTTTGATTTGTGATGAAGAGCACTACACTAAGCACTGTCCTCGACAAGAGGAAGTAATTAGAGTACTCAAAGGCACCCGGGGTACTACGGCTATTCTAAAGGAACCTTTTCCATCATAGAAAACCCAGATGGTAGAGCAACCTTAGCCATCTGCCCCATTTGGCTCTCAGGTTTTTATGATGGACGGTTTTGCATTTGTGTCTATCGCTACTCAGTCGAAAGATTATACCGGATCACGTCAGGCAGTGGGGCAAGAGATTGTTGATGGTCCTCCTCCTCCTCCTGTTTCTGGCCCTCTTCAGATAGAAAGGCCCAATACTTAGCCTATTGTACGACCACCTTCCAAAGGTGTACTCTGTAAGTCTTCTTACAATACCAACACCCGTTTTACCCAACATTACAGTATTGTTGAGGATCTAGCACAGGTGCCATCTGCAATGTCTGCTTTAGAAGTAATTTAAATTTTTCCATCTCAACAGAAGGCTTTGTTATCTGTGATCGGTGGGGTTGATCCCATTGATACTAGCCTTCTCTCTTTCGACTTGGAGAATTTCGTCCCTCGACTCCCACATCAAATTTCGCTCATCATACAAGTTGGTATTAATGGTCTAAATATCCATCGGGCGGTTGTGGACGAGGGTGCGTCTACATGCGTCATGTCATCTGCTTACTGGAAAGCCATTAGTTCTTTGGCTCTGAATTCATCACCAAATGCCCTTGAAGCATTTGATGGAAGAGAATCAAAACCTCTTGGTGTTCTCGCTAGTTTACCGATTACATTAGAAGGGAAGACAGTCAATGTCGAGGTTGAAGTAGTTGATGCCAAACTCAATTACAATCTTATCCTCGATCGCAGTTGGAATCATGCCATGCTATGTGTTCCATCCACTCTCTTTCGTGCTTTGAAATTCCCGGACCAAGGAAAGATTGTTATTGTTGATCAATTGTCATTCTTCACTTCTTCTTCCGAGAAAAACGTTCCGTATATGGATTAGATTCCCACTCCCTATGAGAGCATAGGGCCGGGTCTCTTTAAAGATCCTACCGTCATGGGTATTTTTCCTCTTCCTCCACCCCATATTGTTCAGAATAATATGATCTCTCGATCTGACGACCCATGGATCATCCCTTCACCTGAACAGATCAATTCTTTTGGAGATTCGATGTTGTTAATTCCAATCGAGATAGACTATTGTGAACTTATTTCAGCTTCGGAACCTTCGCCTTTTGATCATGCTCCTTTGAGCATGTCTCTTGACACTTATTCTCAATCCCCTTAGCTCGGCGATTCAGATTTTCCCGATCCCTTGAAAGATATATTTCCCTCCGATGAAGCCATCGTGGAAACTATGTCTCTTGAGGATCTTCTGTGGGATGATATTCATCATCGTTCCTCATTCATGCCTGGTCTCGGGGCCATGTCTACGTGTCTTGAGAGGTTTTCATCTTAGGTTCCTTCTCCTCCGCTTCAAACGCCTATTCTAACACATGAATTTTTTACGGAGGGTAACTTGAGTAACATCATGCAAACGATGCCTATCGACATTTCCATGAAACCGGGAATTGTCGAGAACATCCATATCGAGGTCACCTATTCTTTAGATGAAGTTCAGGTTTATACTAGTCTTTTCAACAAGTTCCGCGACGTCTTTTCATGGTCCTATGAAGAGATGCTCAACATCGGTCCCAGTATAGTGGTGCATGAGATTCCTACCTACCCTGGTTCGAAGCCTATTCATCAGCGTCTTTTTCCTATGCACCCTAGAAAGGTTGTCGCCATTAAGGGTGAATTTGTAAAACTTTTCAACGTTTGTTTTATCTATCTAATTCCCTTGACAGAATGGGTATCCAACATTGTCCCTATAGATAAGAAACATGGTACCATTCAGGTCTCTGTTGGTTATCATGACATAAACCATGCCTGTCCTAAGGATAATGATCCTACTCCATTTATCGATCAAATCATTGATGACTGCATTGTGAGTGAGATATTTTCCCTTGTCGACGGCTTTTCTGGCTATAACCAGATTAACATCCTCTCGATTGATCAACATAAGACTTCCTTCATCTATCCTTGGGGTACTTTTGACTACAAAAAGCTCCCTTTTGGCTTGAATAATGTTGGGGCCACGTTTCAGTGAGCGATGTCATATGATTTTCATGATATTAACCACATCGTTCAGCCTTATCTGGATGACCTTCCAACTCATTCAACTAAACGTAAGGACCACCCTGACCATCTTCGTCAGATATTTCTTCACTGTCGATGCTATAACATCCAGTTAAATCCACATAAGTGCGTCTTCTACGTCGATTCCAGTAGACTGCAGTAGGGTCCGTGATTTGGCCGATTGGTGAGCCAAATGACGATGTAACATCAAACCAAGCTTTCGAGCCCAAGGACCTAGCCTTCCTGGACTCAGAGAGGGCTCTCTCTATTATATATAAAAGATATCGGTGTGTTTGCTTGTGGTGTTATGATATTAGGCTAGTTATGAAGTATGTTTTTGGTTTTTTGTTTTTAAGTTTGTGAGGGATAAAACTGATCAAAGATATAAAATGGGTAACAAGAAGTTAGATCAACTAGGCTATGGGGTCAAAAAGGTCAAGGAAGCTATGAGATGATGATGCAAGGCTGCTGTAGGGCCGATTTGATTCAAGGTAGAAAGGATCTTTGGGCAAAATGGAGTAAATGGACATCAAGTTTGTGAATAACAAAGAGTTTCAAGCATCATTGGTTTAATAGATAACATAAACATGGTAAAGAAAACCCTTAATCATGCAACATGTAACTATAAACTAATCAACACATTGAAACAAACATTCCAGCCATGCATAGAAGTATAAGACCCTCTAACTTTGGGAAATGGCTATCAGACTTTGGGGAAAACACATAAGACGGACTAACAACTCAAAATACTATGCCGGAATGCCTAAACACAATCTTTAAGTTATTGGGCACTTTGAAAAACAAGCTTTCATAGTTTTAGGCAAAGGGCTAGATCGGGACTAGGCCTCCTTGGTTCAAACAAAATGATAATCTTAATCAGTCAAAGAGATAGTTTCATGGCTGGAACTATGGACAGTCATAGGTAAGCAGGGCACACCATACATCCTACTCAACATGCATAGAACTTATGAATAAAACTAGCAACAATATCCTTAAGTTACTAAAGAGCAGTTAAGAATTCTTTAGTGCAACTAAGGAAGAAGAAAACATAAAAGCTATGAAGATTCGGGAAATTTGAGGTGCCTCCATGGGCATATCTCAAATTTATTCTCCACTGATCTATAGCAAGCAAGAAACATGTATCATGAATGAAAACTAGAAGACAACAATAAAGCAAGAAACACTATACCATTCTACCATGTCATGGAATCCATCAACAATCCTTCATCATCCATCCAAGAACATTCAAGAGGCAATCCAAAAGCATAACACAAGTATTTTCTCCAAAGCTCATATGACCAATATATTTCTTCTCTTCTCAAGTTCAGCCTTGTTTACAATGAGAGCTTGTGGAATAAATAGGCTCAAGTGAGGAAAACCTCATGGTTCAACTTCCATCCTCATTGGCCTAATCAAAATATCTAAACTTGTCCTTGAGGCTTTGCAAAGCCCAAGGCACAAAAATATCTCATAAAATATCTAAAAATTGCTAAAAAAAGGAATTTAATTGACTTTGCAACATTTTCCAAGTGCAAAAATAGCTAAACGCACATTTGGAAAAAGCAGATTTTTGAGGTTCAAAAATTACAAAAATACTTCAAATTTATATCAGAAAAAGGTCCCCTGACTTTCCGGAAACATTTGGCAGCCTTCCTGATGTCGAAACGAAGCTCATGATAGCTCGTTGGAAAGCTCTGAGTGTCTACTTTCTGGCGCAACTGAAATCACCTCAATCTGATGCCTGGAGGTCCTCCAAATCTGTACCTGTGTGTAAAAAGCCAGAAAATTGCAGACTGCTGATATGCCGGGCAGAATGTGCAAAAAGTGAGCATTTTTCGCCATTTTGAGGGGGCGAATGATCTCCAAATGCTCTGAAAATCGCTGAGGACATGATCATGAAATTATGGCATCAAATGGTATCATCCTCCTCCCTTGAAAAATACTCAAAATGAAATGGCGAATTTATGAGTTTTTGACCAAAAACTCAAAAAATGCCAAAAAACAAAAAGTTGTCAAAATGGGCCCAAAATTGGTGCGCATGACCCTCAAGGGTCCCTAGCAACATGCTCCGAAGCTGAGGCCAAAATGTCAAGAGCTGATGTGCCTTTCTCCTCTTTCCGTGCCGGGCGCTTCCCCTTTGCCTTCTTCAGTTTCTCTTGGGCTGCCTTTAGTTTGCGCCGGGCAAACTGATTCAACTTTTGAAAGTGATGTGTCCTCTTCCTTTGCAGCTCCAGATCTATGTTTTCTCTTTCAAGCTTCATCTCCAAGTGTTTGTTGGCTCTTTCTAGCCATGCCTCCTTATTTTCTTCAATTTCCTGCTCAAGTAGTGCAGTGAGGGGAAAAGCTTGAAGCTGGGCCTGTTCTTCTTCCCTTTGCTTTTCCAGGGCTCTTTTAAGCCCTATGGTCCTAGGCCTCTTCCGCCTAGGCTGGTCTCCCTCTTCTTCCTCATCAAAATCACCAATGAGTTCTTCTATCCTTGCTTGCGCCTTAGCTGCCTCATTCTTGTATTTGATAGCTCGTGCTTCATGAACTGCTGTGTGAACATTCATCTGTTTATTTTGGGTCTCCAAGAAATAGTTGAAGTTCCTTGCCCGTTGAAGATCATTTTCCAATGCCTCAATTTGCCCCTCTCTATGGATTAGGAGGTTTTCAAGAATGCGGGCTTCATTATCGCTGTCGTCACTTTGGATTGGAATGACAGCCAATGCACCTCCATGTTTTTCACTTTCTCCAACCTTGCTTTTCCCTTTGAAGGCCAATCTTGCACTTTTCCTCCTTGGCATGCTAGTGGGTGTCCTCTTGGGCGATTTTCTTTTGCTAGGGACAACTTTTGTTACTTTCGGAGTGGCAGCTTTAGACCCTTTCTTCCTTGTTGTGCTGGGTTTTGTTCTTTTGGAAGGAGGAGACACAACTGCTTTACCCTTGACATCTTCTTGAGACCGTTGCTCTCCTTGAGGCTGCTGTGTGTCTTCTTCTTGTTGTTCAATTTGCTTCCCTGTTCGCCAACATTAACTAGCTGTTCTACTTCAATGCCTTGTTCAATTTGTGTTTCAACTTGCTGCCCTTTTTCACCAAAATCAAGCTGCTGCTGTGCTTGGATTTCCTATTCATTTTGTGGCTCAAGATGTTGCTCAATTTCCTGCCCAAGCTGCTGTTCCTGTCCTCCAATATCAAGCTGCTGCTCTTCCTCTTGTACCTGCTGCTCATCATTTTCTGTTTGCTGCTGACCTTCACCACTGTCCTGTTGCTGTTCCTCATCTTCTGTTTGCTGCTCTTCATCCCTTCCCTCTTGCTCATGATCTTTCTCTTCTTGTTGTCTACTTCCTTCTCCTTCTTCCTGCTGTTTTGACTGTTCAGTAGTAATTTTGAGGCTTCTAGGAGTAGGCCTGCTGGACAAGGGTATAGGGCGATGAATAGGCTGAGTGGGAGATGTACGGACCGGAGGAACGGTAGAGAAATTTGGGTGGCTGATAAAAACATCCCATGGAACCTCTTTTTTCTCTAGCTGGTGTAGGATGATAATCTTGATCAGAGAATGATGGAAAAGGGAAGGTATTTGCAGAGGTGGGGCCTTTTTCTGGACTGTGGATGCCATCTTCTCGATGCTCTTGTATAAAAAGTAAGGGAGATTTAGTTGCCTGGTTCTAGTGAAATGCATCAATAGTCGGACATGGTAGGCATAAACTCGATCAAACCTCCCTTCACAAGTAAAATACTTCATTATGACTTTCATAAGAGGAGCATAACTGTCAAGAAGATAAGAAAAAGGAAAAATAACAGTGAAAGTATCTCTATGCTCAGGCTTGATGAAAGGCTTGTAATCTTCCAAGTCAAGATGGGTCTGTTTGAACCATTTCTCGCCATGATATGGAATCTTGGTGGCTTTGGACACTGATCTGGGAGAAAACTTGAAATCAAGGTCCGCTACCTGGAAATGCTTGTTCTAGAACCTCAGGGCGCATAGGTGTGTCAATGGCGAGAAAATTTTGACCTCCTGTATCCTCTGGCAGAAATCTAGACAACCTACTTCATGGAAGTTGAAAAGGATGGATGGATGAGCATTAACCTCCTCTGTAGATATTGGCTCATATCTCTTATGCGCACCACTTCTGCTGTCCTGCCTAGGAGGCATTTTGACCTAGATGTGCTTTTGAAGAAACAAACAGCCTCACTGTCTATAAACTGCCTTCTTGGAGCCAAACTTTGTCAATTCACTGTTTAGATAGTGAACAATGCCTTTGGATGACTGCACACTGTTCGCTCACAATATCAAGAACCCCTGCTCCCTTAAAAAGTGGCCTTCCACCTTGAATGTATCTCTGCCAGTAGATTTCTCAATAAGAGACCATACAGTGAAAAGGAGACAACTGTTAGGTGAATTGTCTATGCAAAGTGTTAAGAAATCACCTTGTTCTTGTGAAGTTTAGAGGTCAACAACACATTTATATCTTTGTCCCAAGGTAGACTTTCTAATCATTACAAAACCTACCCTTCCAAGTGTGCCAATTACTCAACAAACTTATGTCTTATGCAATCAACTCTTAGTGTAATCGGAGAGTCAATGTCACAGTCCTGGAACAAAGGTAACAGAGTTTAAAAAGCTCCAAAAGTTTTAAGGAGAGGCTGTAGGAGTTTTCTCTTTTCAAAATAATCAAGGCCCCTTATCAATGTAACCCTTGCCTTTGTAGAAAAAATCTTTACTCTATATGAACATCCACTTATCAAATAAGCTCGAGGAATAAACAACAGTCAAGCAAAAAACACAGTGAAAACTGTCTCTTTCTGTGAGAAATAGGAGTCACTTTGCCTTTTGGTATCTTGAGGAATGAAATACCTTTGTTCTTTGATTTAGGAAAAGGTAAGAACACACAGTTTGGCTCAGCACATACTCTTTCCCTGTGGAGACTTTTAATAGTAATCCAACACTTCAGCACAGTCTTTTGAACAAGGATATTCACACAGAAACAACTGTTTGTTGTATATGGTGTTGTAGCAGTCTTTATGTGGAGTAGCTCCTTTTCAATATGGAAAACCTGTCTCTTAGCAAATATCTTTGTATCCCTTAAAAATCAATTTGTCAAACGAGTTCGGAGAGTCACAAAGGCAGCCAAACAGAACATAGTGAACAACTTTCCTTTCCTATGATAGTAGGGGTAACTTCATCTTTTGATGCTTTGAAGATATAAGGTATCTTGTTCTTTGATATGTAAAGGTGAAAACACACTACTCTTAGTTCAACACATTTCTTTTCCTGTAGGCGCCTTTGATAGCACATTCAGCATTTTACCACAATTTTACACCTCGGATCACCACACAGCAAAAACACTGTTTTTTCAGATGTGTTGACAAAGTTTGAAAGCCTTGTATGCTGTGGTATGAAAAATTTGTAGGAATTCAACACACTGTTTTCTTTATAGCATGCAACGTAATCAATTAAACACCATAAATGTAGTCAATCACATTGGATATACACAGTGAGCAGTCATTGTGTCTTAGGGGGTAAGGCGATAGAGTTTTGAGATGTTTTTCGTGATATTACAAACACTCTCCCATCATTTAAACTGTGAAAGACTTTCCTCACTCAAACTGCTCTCTCCACATTCTACTATTCTTTGCACTAATCTGATCCAAACAATCTCCAACTGTATATGGACAGCTTCAACTTTGCTTCACCACGGTAGTGAGGGTGTTTTGATGGTATTTTAATAAAAATACAGCTCACAGGTGTTTGATATTTCACCAGTCAATCAGGAAAACACTATTTTTCCCTCACACCACAGCTTGAAAATAGAGCTTCTTAACCCTTCATATCACTTAGCACTTTGTTTCAAAAACTGAGAGGGTACATGGAAATACCTCGAGAATATGATGAAAAGCCTTATTGATGCGTTAGGCCAGCTCCATAGGCGCTTTGAATAACTTATGAGGGCCACACATATGCGCGACATGCTCAGCTTTCAGAGTGCCGCGCCAAATCAGGTTGTCGGGTGGCTCTGTCGGGTCGGCCAGGCACCGTGTACAGGCGCGTCGCGCACACGTACAGGTGCGTCACGCGGCAGTTGAGCGCCCTTGCAAAAAATCTCCTGAGCGCGTCGCATAGACTTACAGGCGCGTCGCGTAGTTATAACTGTGGCAAATTTCTTCAGAATCACTCTAATCTTCTTTGTTTGATGCTGAGGGTAGCAAAGAGGCTTTGCTCGGGTTTGATGAATTTCAAAATGGAATGAAAATGGCTTTGATCTTTGTTTGAAGTATAGAAAACCAACGGTCCCCTTTGATTTTTGACTTGGGAGGGTTCTTTTCAAAGTTTTGAAAAAGGTTTTTTTTCTTTTTACATCCATATTGGAAACCTTACTTTTCGCAAATGAACTAAATTTCTTTGTTTAATCGCAACCCAAAGGTGATGATTTCCTCTTTCGAAGCTCATTTTCCTTTCTTGAAATGACATAATCTTTTGGAGAAATATGTCCTTTAGACTTCTGACTGTCCCTTATTTGAAGAAATGCCTCCTCCTGCAGCAGTGGTATGTGGATTCTGTCGTTGATGACTTTAAGAACCTGAAGAATTAAGCCAAAGTATTCTTGCATTTGCTGAGCTTGTAAACTTGTAGGAACCTTTGCTTTTTAAACTTGGTTTGACATACTTCTGTATCTAATTTCTTCATCAACTCTTTCCCACTGCGGGTGCCCAAATTTGTTGACCTTATTTGGAGTTGGTCATGGCCCTTTTCAATACACTTCTCTGCTCAAAACCTATTATATAATATCTCTGTCCTTTGAATAATGAAAACCTATTTTTGCTTTGAACTTTCTAAAACACTGACAGTCTATTAAAACACCTCCTTTGCCTATGATGAACAATAGTTCCAATGGTGATGTCTCTTGGTGATAAAACTCAAATTGCCTTGCCAGCTGATTTTCTTTCCATGCTTTTCAAAGTTTTCAAAACTCAGATCATAACTTGTGGATAAGATGTCCTTTGAAACTTTGACTATTCTTACTTAGAGGAGGAAATGTCTCTTTTTGGAGCAGTGGCATTTAGATTTTGCCTTTGATGATTTCCAGAACCTGAAACACTGTGCTAAAGCTCTTTTTTTACTTGATGAGCTTGTATACCTGTTTGTAAGAGACAAACTAGATCAAATACATTTTTGCTCTGGGTATTATGCCATAATCTTGCCTGCAATGTAAATCTAATTAGGTGACAAGTTTTGCTTGACTGTAGTTGCAACTGTTAGGTGTCTTTGAGCTTTCTTCTTTGACTCTGGGTAGAAGACAAAACAGTGGATGATGCATCAGAGTTAGAAAGTGAAAAAAGGAGAGCTGCCCTTTTTGTTTCCTGTGAAGGAGGTCTTCACTGTCTTATTGCACTGCTCTTTGCTGAGGGGAAAACTGAAATGTCACCATTTTCCTTGGTCAACTTATGACAAGTCATTTGAAAGATAATCTCTGTGAGTAGGGAGGTTGGCACCCTTTGAAAAACAACCATCTTTTCTTCTGCCTGTGTAATGACATGACTTGTCAACTTTTCTTCAATTTGGTCTTGTTGAAACAGCAGGCTGCTTATAATTAGAATTGTTTTCACTAATGATATGTCTCTCCAAGGGTTTTAACAATTCATATGATTGAAAACTTCAAATGACTCCCTTTACAGGACCAAAAACTATGTTTTCCTTTTCTTGCACATTTCAGATCTTAGCCCTGTTATGATAATCACTTATACTCAGAAACCTAGAGTCACTGTTTTACTGTCTAGTAAAAAGAAAACCTGGGATTTTGCAATCCTTAAAGTCAATATTGGCCAGCGCCCTCTACTTGTAGATGAAGGAGGCACCTTAACCCTCTGCTTGTAGATGAAGGAGGTTCTTGGCCATGACAAATTACCAGTCTGTGTGACAGTGGTGTCTTTCTCTTACTGTGATTTCATGCTGAAAGGAAGCTGCAAGGTCTTGATGAGTAACTCTCTGTCTTGCATATGTATCTCAGGCTCATGTTGACATTGAGAAGCAACTATTCTTCTAAATGTGTATTCAAGAATTTTCTCCTGAGATGATGTTATATTTCCTGTCTTTGCAAAATCCATAAAACACTGTAAAAACACCTAATAATCAGCTTGAGACTTTGGGTTTATGCAGTGCTGAGACTTAGGGGTGTGTAAGTGGCGCGACTTAGGGCTATAATCAATTTCATTTGCAGAGTGGGAGGTCTGTCATGATTGGTCTGTAGCAGATGGAGGTTTTTGGCCTTTTGATGGTTGCCAAGGGTAAAATGCCTTAAAGCACCACTTCCTAACTTAGGGGAGGCTTTTGAAACAGACATTGGATTGTCCTTTTAGAGCTGATGGGCAGACCAGTAGGGCTAAAGCTAGATAGGATAGTGATAATGAGTTTTAACTTTGACATGGGCGGACTGAAAAGTAGGAGGGCGAAAAAAATTTTATGAGGGTTTTCTAGATGACAAATTGACATATGGAAATCAGCTTCTAGAAAACTCAGCTATGGATCTAGTCATCACTAACAAATGAAAAATACTGATGACTAACAGTGGCTCCATTTGGGGAGGGCAGCTCCTCGTCAGGAGGTGTCCAGAATTCAGATCTTTGGCTTATGAAGACCAGTGCCTTACCCATTGGCGCAAAATTTCACCTTTCTTTGATGCTATTTCTGAAAAGTGATAGCATGGTTAACATCAATGATACTTCTACCTACCCCACTATCTTTCCTAACATTTTTTCTTCTCTTTGGCGCATTTGAACTAGCAGCCTTTTGACAATGTATATTTTTCTTTTTTGCAAAATGAACCTATCTATTTCTACTCTTATATCTGCCGGGAGTTCAGATTAAACTGATGAACTCCTTCATTACTCTACCTATGCTAGATCAACTGTCAAGATTAAGCAGTTTGACAGGGTTTTGTTCTCTAATCTAAAACATGAAATTTAAAATGATCAAATCAGGATTAGACAGTCTGATTTATCATGCATTTGCGGCATAAAAGACAAGCTGCACACAAATATTATTTTGCAACAAAAGGAAAACTAGACAAGCGGGGGTTAAGATGTACAATGTATTTTTCATCCCTCACTTCTCTCTTTGGTTCTGTTTTAGGCATGTGGAACCAGAATCTCTCCCTAATCTAAACTCTATGATAAGTCAATCTTACACAATGTTGACTATCTTTTGCACTCACTAACTTATCAGCAAATAAATTTAAACATGCTCAGCTATGATTAGGCTAGATAGCTGAAAAAGACATTGAAGTACTAGTAGCGGCATTTAGACTTGCTCGATTTCCAAAGGACTAATTTTTGGAACATGGGGCCTTTGTTCTATCTTCACTCGCCCTCTTTTCTATCTTTTACTGTTTTTGACTTTTCTATTTTTTCAATATTTCAAACAATGGTATGTACAATGAATGAAAGTGTTTCAAACTCAGAAATGGAGCTCCTGACAAAAATAATGCTTTAATGTCCTGCCATTCACAGGACCCCCAAAAATTTCAGTCCCATCAAGTTCTTGCAAGAAGAAAGCATTGTTTCCACTGACTGAGTTGATGATGTAAGGCCCTTTCCATAAATTTTCAAACTTGCCATGTTCACCTTTATCTTCCCTTCTAGAATCCCATTTTAAAACTTTATCTCCAATCTGAAAATCATTTTCCTTAGTTCTTCTGTCAAAAATCTGTTTTATTTTGTCTTGTGCCAACTGAGCCCTTTGGTAGACTTCTTCTCTAGTTTGTTGTAAATGGATAGTCTGATTTACCCTCCTTTGCATGTCATTTTCTTCTATTTGGACTTCTTGTAATAGCTTCATTACCGGGACCCCTAAAGATGTTGGGAAAATGGCATCTATGCCATAAACTAGTTGGTAAGGAGACATACCTATGGATTTCTTGGTGGTTAATCTATCAGCCCATAAGGCGTGTACTAGTTTCCCATGCCATGCTTTTTTATTTTGTTCAAGAAGTTTTTTGATAATGTTGACTAGGCTTTTGTTAGAGGACTCGGCTAAACCATTACCTTGAGGGTAATAGGCTGTGGAATGTCCTAATGAAATATGATACTTGTGACAGAAGTCTATCATTCTTTTGGAGGAGAAGGCAGCGGCGTTATCTGTAATGATCTTCCTGGGACAGCCAAATCTGGATAGGATATTGGTTTCTAGGAACTTGATGATGACTGAATCGGTGGCGTTCCGGGAAGGTATGGCTTCTATCCATTTGGTAAAGTAATCAGTGGCTGTGAGGATCCATTTATGTTGAGCGGATGAGGAGGGGTGAATTTCCCCAATGAAATCCAAACCCCATTGTTGGAAGGGTCCTTCAACTATAATGGGATGTAAGGGCAAAGGTAAAAGCTTTTTCTTGCCATAAAAAATTTGACATTTATGGCATGTCATAACTAGTTTGTGAGTATCAGGGAATAAGGTAGGCCAATAATAGCCGGCTCTAAGGATTTTGTTTGCAGTGGTTTTCCAGTAGAGATGGCCCCCACATTCCCCTTCATGCATTTCGTGCATAATTTTCTCTGCATCAGACTCAAGCAAACATTTAAGCAGCATACCAGTGGGATTTTTCCAATACAGAAAGCCATCTAAAATGCAAAAATTTAAAGATTTTTGTTTAAGGAATCTTGCTTTTGTTTTTGATAAAGTCGGAGGAGCATTCAGATAGGTTAATACATAAAGAATATCTGCATACCAAGGTGAATCCAGAAATATCTGATCGATAGGGGGGAGTGTGCACTCTTCCTGTTCTTCTAAGGCATCAACAAAATTTATATCTAAAGCTTGGAGGTTGGTTTCAGCCATTAGTCTTGCAAGTCCTTGTCCTTTAACTAGTTTGGTAGGCCGGATTTCTAAGTCATATTCTAGGATGATAGCAATCCATTTTCCCCTTTTACCATCGGGATCTTGGTTCAGAATGTCCTTGATGACAGTATTAGGGACAAAAGCTATGACATGAGAATGCAAGATGTAAACTCGGAAATCTTTCAGTGCTTTTACCAATGCGAATGCCTGTTTTTCCATGATGTTATATTTCAAGGGAGCATCTCTCAGGGATTTGCTAAAAAAGGCAATGGGTTGCTCTTGCCCAGCTGCATTTTTTTGCAACAACACCGCAGCTATTGTGTGTTCTGAGGCAAATGAAAAAATGTAAAAATCTTTGGTAAAGTCAGGGCTTATCAATATTGATGTTTCAGTTAAGGCCCTTTTAATTAGTTCAAAAGATTTTTTGGCTTCTATAGTCCATTTAACCCCGACCTCCTTTTTTAACATATTTGTGATATCTTTCAGGAGTTCAGCAAGGTTTGGGATGAATCTTCTTAAGAAATTTATCTTTCCGATAAAGGACTGTAACTCCTTTATGTTTCTGGGGTGACTTATCTTTAATATACCTTCGATTCTCTGGGGGTCTATTTTAATTCCTTCTTCCGAAATAATGTGACCTAGGAGCTTTCCTTCTTCTAGACCGAAAAGTGTTTTCTTTGGGTTTAGGGATAGACCATACTTTCTGCATTTGTTGAAAACTTTTCTTAAGTGTGCTAGGTGTTCTTCATCTGATTTAGAATATACCGTTATATCGTCAAGATATATGACTATGAAAACACCTATGTCTTCTAAGAAGGCTATGTCCATGGCTCTTTGAAATGTGGCGCCAGCATTCATCAGTCCAAAAGGCATTTTAACGTACATAAAAGTGCCCCAAGGGGTGGTGAAAGCTGTCTTATGTTGATCGGTAGGGTAAACCAACACTTGGTTATAACCAGAAAAACCATCAAGTAATGAGATTCTTTTAGCGCCTACTACCTTCTGAAGTATGTAGTCCATTTTGGGCAGAGGATAGTTATCTTTCAGACATGCCCTATTCAGGTTTCAGAAATCTATACAGAGTCTGATTTCACCAGTCTTTTTCCTAACTAATACTAGATTTGAGACCCACTCAGAGTATCAGAGAGACACTATTATCCCGGCATCATACATCTTTTTAATTTCATTTTCAACCAACGGTAGTAATACTGGGTTTATCCTTCTTAACTTCTGTTTAAAAGGCTTTTGGTTTTCTTTGAGGGGAATTTTATGTTGGATGATGCTGGTGTCATATGACTTCAAATCTTGGTACCCCCATGCAAACACATCTTTAAATTCTTTGAATAAATTGATGTACCTTTGTTTTATGTGAGGTGGGAGGGTTTTGGATAGTTTAATGTTTTTTGGCTCTTCTGGGCTTCCTATGTTGTATTCCTCTATGTCATCCTCATTAGATTCCATCTTTGGTTTTTTGGCCACATCGTTAAAGTCAAACAATTCTTCTAAAGGTGCGAGCCCTCTGGGTATGGTGTCATTTTCGCAGTGTAAGACTTCGAGTTCCCTTTGGTCAATGTCCTCTCCTATTTCATTTTCATATGGATTGTCTACCAGGTTTAGATTGGTCCACAAAGGTGGATTTAGTTCTTGGTCTTGACTTTGGCTGGGTTTCCTTTCTTTGTCTCCTGAGTCTGTTTTGGTTATTTCAAACTCATTCCTAGATTGTAGGAAATCATCAATTTGATCATCGTCTTGGAATATTTTCCAATGGTCAAGATTATCTGGTACAGTAGGGTGATGTTTAACTTGAATGTCATATTTCTCACTTATACATGGTATTTGGCTATTTCTTGCAGCAAAGGCGAGCTCATTTGCTAGACTGTTTTGAATCCTAGGGATATAGGTGAGTTCATATTTTTCAAAAGTTTTAAGGATATCCAAAGCTGCATTCCTATATTCTCTCAGTCTTGGGTTCTTTGCCGAATATTCACCTTTGATTTGCCTGATTACAAGCTCTGAGTCTCCTTGGGCTGATATTCTCTTGGCGCCTAAGTCTCTAAGCATGTGCAAACCGATGAGAAGGGCTTCATATTCAGCAATGTTATTAGTACATTGGAATTCTAATCTAAAAGAATGACCTTCTTTAGTATTGTGTATCCAGATGCCTGCTCCTGAACCTGTCTTGCCACAAGAACCATCAAAGCTTATACTCCAAAGAGTTTCCTTTTCATACATGATACTAAGCTGTTTTTCAGGTTTCTTGGGACTTTGGTCATCAATTTCTTCATTCAGTAATGGTTTGTAAATGTCTTCATTTTCTTTTATCTGCTTGTTTATATCACTTTCATTGTATAAGATAAAAGAATCTAAATTGGAATGAACGGAATAGATGGGAGTATTGTTTGGCCTATCTCTGTTGCTAACCATGTATTTCATGTGAGTCTCTCGGTATAATCTCCTAGTTTGGTTGAAACCTGGGATAGTAGCGAATGACATATCCATTTGAAGACTTCCTTGTATTTTGGCAGCCCATGCCCTTGATAATAGCATTCCATACTTGGGCGGGATATCGGCCACTACTACGTCCATGACTAAGTTTTTCGCTGGTAGTTGTGTTAGGGAAAAATCTAGATTCTTTATTAGACCTAAACATTTGACCTGGCTTGAGTCGAAAGAATATAGGTTTTTGTAAGGTTGAGTCACTTCTAGTCCCAGGTTTTCCATGACTGCTTTAGGCATGAGGTTATGGGAAGAACCAGAATCTAACATGGCATTATGTAATATCTTGTCCCGTATGTTTAAGCTTATATAGAAAGGAGAAATAGATCCTTCTTGGTATTCACCTTCTACTTTAGGGCCAAATAAGAGCTCGGGTTTGTCGTCAGTTAGATTCAAGGTATCTGCCTTGATCTCTAGGTCGAGGACTTTGAAGATTTGAGATCTATACCTATCCACAGTTATTAGCTCTGTGAGGGGTATGGTAATTTTTATTTTGGAAATTTCCCCTTCGAAGTTAAAAGGAGTATGTAGTTTGGGCAGATTTGTTTCAGATTTTTCAGACATAATTTTTTCGATGTTCTTAATTTGCTGACTTTGGCTTGGGACTTTGTTTGATACAGCCAACTCTGGGGTTTTTGTAGAGGTACTAGGAGTATCTGAGCTAAAACTTGTCGGAATGGCCTTACCTTTGTTTTGGTCAATCTTTTTGGCCCCAATTTTGTTTCTATCCATGGTCTTATTTAGGATATTATCAGAGGTTTTGGTACTGTCAGGACTACCCTTTTGGGAATGGTTTTGATTTTTTATGCTTCTAAGGTTATATTTCCTGTGAGCTTCTATTATGGCATTCTGAAAATCTATGGCAGGGTCATCAAGATCTTCATAGTTGGTCTCATCTTGATTAGGAGAAAAGAACGCTTGTTCTTCTTCTGTGAGGTACACCTCACTTTCATTATCAGATCCTATGAGGTTTAAATGATGTTCATCAAGAGTTTATGTATCCCTGTCATCCTCTTCCACATAATTTTCATTGAATGGTGGCCTAATTTGTTGGTCATTTTCCCTTGGTTTGTTTTGGGGCTGTTCCCTCCTAAAGTTTTGGTTCCGGTTTCTGTTTGGATGGTTTGGTTGGTTGTCCCTAACAGGAGCCTTTTCATTTATCCTTTCCCACATTTTGGCCATGGTTTTGACTAAGTCATCTATTCTAGGATCTAGGGAAGGTGATGAAGTGGAAACCTCGTCTTTATATGTGACCTTTCTTTCCGATCTAGTCCTAGCCCTTTTTTCTGCTAAGTTGGCATCCGCTTTTATGGCTATTTGTTGCATTTCCTCTAAGGTAGGGGGATCCTTGTCTCTCAGATGATATGTCATGTCCGGATCGAAACCCTCGAGGAATTTTTCCAAGGCTAAACCAAGTGGGGGTTTGAAATGAGGTGGGAGGGAGTTATATACACTGTTGAACCTAGTGCAGTAAGCCTGGACACTTTCCCCATTTTCCCGTTTTAGGTTGTTATATTTTGACAGGATTTGAATAGGGTTTCTTCAGATTTCCCACCTATTTTTGAAGACTTGATGTAGTTCTGGGATATTGTGGATGATGTTTGGAGTTAAGCTTTTGAACCATGTTTTGGGTTCACCACCAAGACTTTGGGCGAATATTCTCATTCTGACGGTCTCGTCTTGTACCTCCAGGTATTCATAAGCATCAGTCATCCTACTTATATGTTGTTGAGGTGTGGTGGTGTCTTCTCCGGTAAAGTGTGGGATTTTGTCTTGATATTTATTTGGGAGAGGAGCCAAGGGCGGTGGCAACACCAAAGGTGCATACCAGGCTGCCATGACGGGAGCTAATGGATGATGTACAGGATGAGGACTAGTGGGATGAGATGAGGTGGTTTGAACAGGTGTGGCGGATGAACTTGCACTGGTGATCTGGTTTTGAGAAGATCTGGGATGGTGGGAGCCAAAGTAATGGAGAAGCTGAAAATAGGGGGGGGTGGAAGGTGAGGCTTCTCTACTATGACTGTGTGATTGGTCTAGGGTTTCAAGATCGTCAAAGTTTATCTTACTATATGATTTTCTTCTGAGAAGAGTTTTTGATGACTCTAATTCAAAAGGTGAATCTGGTAGGATAGTGAGATGTTTAGGTACTGATCTTGTTTTACGGATGGATCTACCAGTAGCTAGATGGTCAGTTTCGGAAGCTTGCCACAGAATCTTCTCTGGGTCATCTACTATGATAGGGGGTTTTGGGTCTGGATGGGATCTAGTGTTGATTCTTCGTGAAGCCAGATTTTGGATCTAGAGTTTAGAGAGAATGGTATTGGTGAATGTTCTGGATGAGTGGTCTCTCTAAAGTTCTACTAAGGTGAAGGATGGTCAAAATAAAAGGGATGAACTAGTGGAGTCGCCAGGTGGAACTGGGTTGTTTTTATGAAGATAGCTATGGTCCACCACCAGTAACTAATCTGGGAATGTTTTGGATTTTCTGAGTTTTATGTGCAGCCTATGGTTTAAAGTATCCTAGACTTGTTTCAACACTTTGCTAGGGTGATGAGAACAAAAAGAGTTTACTCTAAATGGGTCTATGGACTGCTTGCTTGTTTAAGTATCTAAAAGACCAAAGAGTCTATAAGAGTTTGCTAGACTATCATGTACTCAGTGTCCCACCATCTCCCGCTATGTTAGTGAGCGATGGGATAGGTCTATCGGATAGTAACCTAGATTTTGGTAAAATAGTAAGGCCTACTAGAGGTTAGTGGAGTTTCCAGGTGGAACTTGGTTGTTTTGAGATATGTGTGTATGGTCCACCACCAACATTGACAAAAACCAATCTAAGGGAGTGTTTTGGGGTTTTTTGAGTTTTATGTGCCTACAAGGTTTGGAAGAGTTTTCTATAACTAACTCATCATTTTGCTAAGATGGTGAAAGAGCTATTTTCTACCCTTCAGACAATATCTAAGTTTACTAAGCTTGATTGAGACTTCAGGAGTTACTAAGGTGTACTTAGATTGTCACTAACTCAGAAGGTCCTACTGTGAGTGTCACTATGTTAGTGAGCAGTGGGATAAGTCAATTAGATAGTATTCTTTAAGGTTTCTTAAGGTCTAGGGAATCTAAGTTTTTTTGAACACTCAGAGTCCCACAGTGATCGCCATTATGTTAGGGTCCCGTGATTTGGCCGATTGGCGAGCCAAATGACGATGTAACATCAAACCAAGCTTTGGAGCCCAAGGACCTAGCCTTCCTGGACTCAGAGAGGGCTCTCTCTATTATATATAAAAGATATCGGTGTGTTTGCTTGTGGTGTTCTGATATTAGGCTAGTTATGAAGTATGTTTTTGGTTTTTTGTTTTTAAGTTTGTGAGGGATAAAAATGATCAAAGATATAAAATGGGTAACAAGAAGTTAGATCAACTGGGCTATGGGGTCAAAAAGGTCAAGGAAGCTATGAGATGATGATGCAAGGCTGCTGTAGGGCCGATTTGATTCAAGGTAGAAAGGATCTTTGGGAAAAATGGAGTAAATGGACATCAAGTTTGTGAATAACAAAGAGTTTCAAGCATCATTGGTTTAATAGATAACATAAACATGGTAAAGAAAACCCTTAATCATGCAACATGTAACTATAAACTAATCAACACATTGAAACAAACATTCAAGCCATGCATAGAAGTATAAGACCCTCTAACTTTGGGAAATGGCTATCAGACTTTGGGGAAAACACATAAGATGGACTAACAACTCAAAATACTATGCCGGAATTCCTAAACACAGTCTTTAAGTTATTGGGCACTTTGACAAACAAGCTTTCATAGTTTTAGGCAAAGGGCTAGATCGGGACTAGGCCTCCTTGGTTCAACAAGATGATAATCTAATCAGTCAAAGAGACAGTTTTATGGACAAAACTATGGACAGTCATAGGTAAGCAGGGCACACCATACATCCTACTCAACATGCATAGAACTTATGAATAAAACTAGCAACAATATCCTTAAGTTACTAAAGAGCAATTAAGAATTCTTTAGTGCAACTAAGGAAGAAGAAAACATAAAAGCTATGAAGATTCAGGAATTTTGAGGTGCCTCCATGGGCATATCTCAAACTTAATCTCTACTGATCTATAGCAAGCAAGAAGCATGTATCATGAATGAAAACTAGAAGACAACAATAAAGCAAGAAACACTATACCATTCTACCATGTCATGGAATCCATCAACAATCTTTCATCATTCATCAAAAGCATCCAAGAGGCAGTCCAAAATCATAACACAAGTATGTTCTTCAAAGCTCATATGACCAATATATTGCTTCTTCTCTCAAGTTCAACCTTGTTTACAATGAGAGCCTTGTGGAATAAATAGGCCCAAGTGAGGAAAACCTCATGGTTCAACTTCCATCCTCATTGGCCTAATCAAAATATCTAAACTTGTCCTTGAGGCTTTGCAAAGCCCAAGGCACAAAAATATCTCATAAAATATCTAAAAATTGCTAAAAAATGAAATTTAATTGACTTTGGATCATTTTCCAAGTGTAAAAATAACTAAACGCACATTTGGGAAAAGCAGATTTTTGAGGTTCAAAAATTACAAAAATACTTCAAATTTATATCAGAAAAAGGTCCCCTGTCTTGCTGGAAACAATTGGCAGTCTTCCTGGTGTCGAAAAAAAGCTCATGATAGCTCGTTGGAAAGTTCTGAGTGTCTACTTTCCGGCACAACTGAAATAACCTCAATATGATGCCTGGAAGTCTTCCAAATCTGTACCTGTGTGTAAAAAGCCAGAAAATTGCAGACTGCTGATATGCCGGGCAGAATGTGCAAAAAGTGAGCATTTTTCGCCGTTTTGAGGGGGCGAATGATCTCCAAATGCTCTGAAAATCGCTGAGGACATGATCATGAAATTATGGCATCAAATGGTATCATCCTCCTCCCTTGAAAAATCCTCAAAATGAAATGGCGAATTTATGAGTTTTTGACCAAAAACTCAAAAAATGCCAAAAAACAAAAAGCTGTCGAAATGAGCCCAAAATTGGTGCGCATGACCCTCAAGGGTCCCTAGCAACATGCTCCGAAGCTGAAGCCAAAAATTCAAGTGCTTATGTGCCTTTCTCCTCTTTCCGTGCCGGGTGCTTCCCCTTTGCTTTCTTCAATTTCTCTTGGGCTGTCTTGAGTTTGCGCCGGGCAAACTGATTCAACTTTTGAAAGTGATGTGTCCTCTTCCTTTGCAGCTCCAGATCTCTGTTTTCTCTTTCAAGCTTCATCTCCAAGTGTTTGTTGGATCTTTCTAACCATGCCTCCTTATTTTCTTCAATTTCCTGCTCAAGTAGTGCAGTGAGGGGAAAAGCTTGAAGCTGGGCCTGTTCTTCTTCCCTTTGCTTTTCCAGGGCTCTTTTAAGCCCTATGGTCCTAGGCCTCTTCCGCCTAGGCTGGTCTCCCTCTTCTTCCTCATCAAAATCACCGATGAGTTCCTCTATCCTCATTTGCGCCTTAGCTGCCTCATTCTTGTATTTGATAGCTCGTGCCTCATGAACTTCTGTGTGAACATTCATCTGTTTATTTTGGGTCTCCAAGAAATAGTTGAAGTTCCTTGCCCGTTGAAGATCATTTTCCAATGCCTCAATTTGCCCCTCTCTATGGATTAGGAGGTTTTCAAGAATACGGGCTTCATTATCGCTGTCATCACTTTGGATTGGAATGACAGCCAATGCACCTCCATGTTTTTCACTTTCTCCGACCTTGCTTTTCCCTTTGAAGGCCAATCTTGCACTTTTCTTCCTTGGCATGCTAGTGGGTGACCTCTTGGGCAATTTTATTTTGCTAGGGACAACTTTTGTCACTTTTGGAGTGGCAGCCTTAGGCCCTTTCTTCCTTGCTGTGTTGGGCTGTGTTCTTTTGGGAGGAGGAGACACAACTGCTTTACCCTTGACATCTTCCTGAGACTGTTGCTCTCCTTGAGGCTGCTGTGTGTCTTCTTCTTGCTGTTCATTTTGCTGCCCCTGTTCGCCAACATCAATTTGTTGTTCTACTTCAATGCCTTGTTCAATTTGTACTTCAACCTGCTGCCCTTTTTCACCAAAATCAAGTTGCTGTTGTGCTTGGATTTCCTGCTCATTTTGTGGCTCAAGATGCTTCTCAATTTCCTGCCCAAGCTGTTGTTCATATCCTCCAATATCAAGCTGCTACTCTTCCTCTTGTACCTGCTGTTCATCATCTTCTTTTCGCTGCTAACCTTCACCACTGTCCTGTTGTTGTTCCTCATCTTCTGTTTGCTGCTCTTCATCCCTTTCCTCTTGCTCATGACCTTTCTCTTCTTGTTGTCTACTCCCTTCTCCTTCCTCCTGCTGTCTTGACTGTTCAGTGGTAATTTTGAGCCTTCTAGGAGTAGGCCTGCTGGACAAAGGTATAGGGCGATGAACAGGCCGAGTGGGAGATATATGGACAGGAGGAACAGTAGAGAAATCTGGGTGACTGATGAATACATCCCATGGAACCTCTTTCTTCTCTAGCTGGTGTAGGATGATAATTTTGATCAGAGAATGATGGAAAAGGGAAGGTATTTGCAGAGGTGGGGCCTTCTTCCCCGATCGTATCTTCCGGCAAATCTAGACAACCTACCTCATGAAAGTTGAAAAGGATGGATGGATGCGCATTTACCTCCTCTGTAGAGTTTGGCTCATATATTTTATGTGGGCCACTTCTGCTGTCTTCCCTTGGAGGCATTTTGACCTAAATTTGCTTTTGAAAAAACAAACTGCCTCACTGTGTATAAACTGCCTTCTTGGAGCCAAACTGTGTCAACTAACTGTTTAGGTAGTGAACAATGTCTTTGGATGACTGCACACTGTTCCCTCACAATATAAAGAACACCTGCTCCCTTAAAAAGTGGCCTTATACCTTGAATGTATCTCTGTCAGTAGATTTCTCAATGAGAGATCATACAGTGAAAATGAGACAACTGTCAGGTGAATTGTCTGTGCAAAGTGTCAAGAGATCACCTTGTTCTTGTGAAGTTTAGAGGTCAACAACACATCTATATCTTTGTCCCAAGGTAGACTTTCCAATTATTACAAAACCTTCCCTTCCAAGTGTGCCAATTACTCAACAAACTTATGTCTTATGCAATCAACTCTTAGTGTAATCAGACAGTCAATGTCACAGTTCTGGAACAAAGGTAACAGAGTTTAAAAAGCTCCAAAAGTTTTAAGCAGAGGCTGTAGGAGTTTTCTCTTTTCAAAATAATCAAGGCCCCTTATCAATGTAACCCTTGCCTTTGTAGAAAAATCTTTACTCTATATGAACATCCATTTATCAAATGAGCTCGAGGAATAAACAACAGTCAAGCAAAAAACACAGTGAAAATTGTCTTTTCTGTGAGAAGTAGGAGCAACTGTGCCCTGTAGCTTTCAACCAACAACTGTTCTTTAACAAAAACCCTTTTTCTTATTACACTTCACTATTCTCTATTGGTATTTCATTCCATCAAACAAAATCATACCACATACATAGTCAACCTCCAGTGTGGGCATACAGTCAAACTCACTGTTATGGAACAAGGTGACAGAGTTTTTGAAGAATGCTTTACAAGTTCAACCAAGCCTGTAGGAGTTTATCTTGTCAAATAGTTAAAGCACCTTATCAATGTGAAACCCTTTCCTTTGTAGAAAAAACCTTTGCTCTTATATGAATATCCACTTATCAAAATAAACTCAAAGAACAAAAGACAGTCAAGTGGAAAACTCAGTGAAAAACTGTCCCTTCTGTGGTTTATAGGGTTAACTTTGCCTTTTGAAGTTTGGAAGGTATAGGATCTCTTGTTCTTTGATATGTAAAGGTGAAAACACACTACTCTTAGTTCAACACATTTCTTTTCCTGTAGGCACCTTTGATAGCACATTCAGCATTTTACCACAGTTTTACACCTCGAATCACCAAACAGCAAAAACACTGTTTTTTCAGATGTGTTGACAAAGTTTGAAAGCCTTGTATGCTGTGGTATGAAAAATTTGTAGCAGTTCAACACACTGTTTTCTTTATAGTATGCAACTTAATCAATTAAACACCATAAATGTAGTCAATCACATTGGATATACACAGTGAGCAGTCATTGTGTCTTAGGGGGTAAGGCGATGGAGTTTTGAGATGATTTTCGTGATATTACAAACACTCTCCTATTATTTAAACTGTGAAAGAATTTCCTCACACAAACTGCCCTCTCCACATTCTACTATTCTTTGCACTAATCTGATCCAAAAAAACTCCAACTGTATATGGACAGCTTCAACTTTGCTTCACCACGGTAATGAGGGTGTTTTGATGGTCTTTTTAATAAAAATACAGGTCATAGATGTTTGATATTTCACCAGTTAATGAGGAAAACCCTATTTTTCCCTCACACCACAGCTTGAAAACAGAGCTTCTTAACCCTTCATATCGCTTAGCATTTTGTTTCAAAAACTGAGAGAGTACATGGAAATACCTCGAGAATATGATGAAAAACCTTATTGATGCATTAGGCCAGCTCCGGAGGTGTTTTGAATAAATTATGAGGGTCATACAGATTCGCGACGTGCTGGCCTTTCAGAGTGTCGCGCCAAATCAGGCTGTCGGGTGGCTCTGTCGGGTCGGCCAGGCGCCGTGTACAGGCGCGTCGCGTGGCAGTTAAACGCCAATGCAAATCCGCTTCTGAGCACGTCGCGCAATACTCCAGGCGCGTCGCGCAGTTGTAAACTGTGACAAACTTCTTCGAAAACGCTCCAATCTTCCTTGTTCGATGCTGAGGGTAGCAAAGAGGCTTTGCTCGGGCTCGATGAATTTCAAAATGGAATGACAACGGCTTTGATCTTTGTTTGAAGTATAGAAAACCAACGGTCCCCTTTGATTTTTGACTTGGGAGGGTTCTTTTCAAAGTTTTGAAAAAGGTTTGTTTTTTCTTACATCCATATTGGAAACCTCACTTTTCGCAAATGAACTAAATTTCTTTGTTTAATCGAAACCCAAAGGTGATGATTCCCTCTTTCGAAGCTCATTTTCCCTTCTTGAAAAGACATAATCTTTTGGAGAAATATGTCCTTTAGACTTCTGACTGTTCCTTATTTGAAGAAATGCCTCCTCCTGCAGCAGTGGTATGTGGACTCTGTCTTTGATGACTTTCAGAACCTGAAGAATTAAGCCAAAGTATTCTTGCATTTGCTGAGCTTGTAAACTTGTAGGAACCTTTGCTTTTTAAACTTGGTTTGACAGACTTCTCATGTAGGTGTTTCATCAGTCTTTTCTTCCACTGTAGGTGTCAAACTTGCTGCAGTTTTTCATAGTTTTCCATGGTCTTTTATTTAAGAAGGGCACCTTTTCACTACACTCCTCTGCTCGAAACATATTATATAATATCTCTGTCCATTGAATCATGAAAACCTATTTTTGCCTTGAACTTTCTAAAACACTGACAGTCTATCAAAACACCTCCTTTGCCTATGATGAACAATAGTCCCAATGGCGATGTCTCTTGGTGATAAAACTCAAATTTCCTTTGCCAGCTGATTTTCTTTCCATGCTTTTCGAAGTTTTCAAAACTCAGATCATAACTTGTGGATAAGATGTCCTTTGAAACTTTGATTGTTCTTACTTAGAGGAGGAAATGTCTCTTTTTGGAGCAGTGGCATTTAGATTTTGCCTTTGATGATTTCCAGAACCTGAAACATTGTGCCAACGATGTTTTTGTGCTTGATGAGATTGTATACCTGTTTGTAAGAGACAAACTAGATCAAATACATTTTTGCTCTGGGTATTATGCCATAATCTTGCCTGCAATGTAAATCTAATTAGGTGACAGGTTTTGCTTGACTGTAGATTCAAGTGCTAGGTCTCTTTGAGCTTTCTCCTTTGGCTGTGGGTAGAAAACAAAACAGGGGATGATGCATGAGAGTTAGAAAATGAAACAAGGAGAACTGCTCTTTATGTTTCCTGAGAGGGAGCTCTTCACTGTCTCATTGCACTGCTCTTTGCTGAGGGGAACTGAAATGTCACCATTTGGCTTGGTCAACTTATGCCAAGTCATTTGAAATATAATCTCTGTGGGTAGGGAGGTTAGCACCCTTGAAAAACAACCATCTTTTCTTCTGCCTGTGTAATGACATGACTTGTCAATTTTTCTTCAATTTTACCTTGTCGTTTTGCAATCCTTAAAGTCAATATTGGCTAAAGGCTCGTTTGTAGATGAAGGAGGTGCTCAACCTCTGCATGAAGGAGGTTCTTGGCCATGACAAATTACCAAGCCCGTGTGACAGTTGGTGTCTTTTCTTTTTTTACCGTGATTTCAGTGCCGAAATAGCCGCAAGGTTCATGGTTTTCAACTTCTCTGTCTTGCAGATGTATCTCAGGCTCATGTTTACATTGAGAAGCAGCTGTTCTTCTAAATGTAGATTCAAGAAATTTCTCCTAAGATGATGTTATATTTCCTGTCTTTGCAAAATCCATAAAACATTGTAAAAACACCTAATAATCAGCTTGAGACTTTGGTCTATGCAGTGCTAAGACTTAGGGGTGTGTAAGTGGCACGACTTAGGGCTGTTATCAATTTCATTTGCAGAGTGGGAGGTCTGTCATGATTGGTCTGTATCAGATGGAGGTTTTTTGGCCTTTTGATGGTTGCCAAGGGTAAAATGCCTTAAAGCGCCACTTCCTAACTTAGGGGAGGCTTTTACAACAGACTTGGATTTGCTTTTTAGAGCTGATGGGCAGACCAGTAGGGCTGAAGCTAGAAAAAATAGTGATAATGGGTTTTAACTTTGACATGGGCAGACTGAAAAGTAAGGGGGCGAAAAAAGTTTCATGAGGGTTTTCTAGATGACAAATTGACAATAAGGAGATTAGCTTCTAGAAAACTCTAATGGATCAGTCATCACTAACAAGTGAAAAATACCCATGACTAATAGTGGCTCCATTTGGGGAGGGCACCATACGAGGTGTCCGTAATCCATTTTTGGCTTATGAAGACCAAAGGCACTTATCCATTGGCTAAATTTCACCTTTTCTTGATGCTATTTCAAAAGTGACGATGTGGTTAACATCAATAATACTCTAACTACCCCACTATCCTTCCTAACATTTTTTCTTCTCTTTGGCGATTTGAACTAGTGTACCTTTGACAATGTATATTTTTCTTTTGCGAAATGACCATTCATTTCAACTCTATATTCACGGAGTTCTAGACAAACTGATGAACTCCTTCATTACTCTACCTATGTTAGACTGATCGTCAAGATTGCCACGGATGATTTTGTTCTCTAATCTAAATATGAAATTCAAAATGATCAAATCAGATTATCATTCTGATTGTCACGTATTTGGGCGTATAAAAGTATAATCACATTAACAAATATTATTTGCAACAAAGGGAAACTAGACAAGCTAAGCAGATGTACAATGTATTTTTCATCCCTTTGCTTCTTCGGGGTTCTCATTAGGCATGGAACCGTAATCTTCCTAATTCAAACCTCGTGATGTCAATCTTACACAATGTTGACTATCTTTTCACTCACTAACTTATCAAGAAATAAATTTAAACATGCTCGCCTATGATTAGGCTAGATAGCGAATACATTGAAGTACTAGTAGCGGCATTTAGACTTGCTTCGCTTCCGTTGACTATTTTTTGGAACACAGGGCTTTGTTCTATCTTCACTTGCCCTCTTTTTTCTATTCGTTTGCTGTATTTTCTATTTCTAATATTTCTAAAATGGTATGCACAATGAATGAAAAGTGTTTCAAACTCAAAAATGGAGCTCTGACAAAAATAATGCTTTAGCAATGTCCCGCCATTCACAGACAAAATTTCGATTCCACTGTGTCTCTGCAGAAGAAAGCATTGTTTCCACCGATCGAGTCGATGATGTAAGGCCCTTTCCATAAAAATTCTCTGTAAACTGCTATGTTTACCCTTATCTTCCCCTTTCGGAATCCCATTTAAAACTTCTTATTCCAATCTGGAGTAAATCATTTTTTAGTTCTTCTCACAAAACGTTTTTATTTTAATTGCATAACCGAGTTCTTTGGTACTTCTCTAGTTTGTTGTAAATGGATAGTCTCGATTAATTTCTCCTTTGCATGTCATTTTCTTCTATTTGGACTTCTTGTAATAGCTTCATTACCTAGACTTCTTGCAGATGTTGGGAAGCATACTCCAGGTTATAAAACTAGTTGGTAAGGAGACATACTGTATGGATTTCTTGTACAATCTATCACCCATAAGGCGTGTACTGAAGCTTCCATGCCATGCCTTTTGATTTTGTTCAAGAAGTTTTTTGATAATGTTGACCAGGCTTTTGTTAGAGATCGCTAAACCATTACCTTGAGGGTAATAGGCTATGGAATGTCCCACGAAATACATACTTGTGACTTAAGTCTATCATTCTTCTTCCGGGAGGAGTAGCTGCAGGCTTGTTATCCGTAATGACATTCCCTGGATAGCCAAATCAGATAGGATATTGGTTTCTAGGAACTTGATGATTAATCGAATCGGGTGGCATTCCTAGTTGTATGGCTTCTATCCATTTGGTAAAGTAATCACAAGTGTGTGAGGATCCATTTATGTTGAGCGGATGAGGAGGGGGTGAATTTCCACAACAAATCCCAAACTCATCAGTTGAAGGGTCCTTCAACTATAATGGGATGTATGAGCAAAGTAAAAATTTTTTCTTGCTATCAAAAATTTGACATTTATGGCATGTCATAACTAATTGTGAGTACGTAATGTTGCAGGCCAATAATAATCCCGCTCTAAGTGATTTTGTTTGTAGTGGTTTTGCAAGAGAGATGGCCTCCCGCATTCCCCTTCGTGCATTTCAGTATTACCTTTTCCGCATCGTACTCACAAACATTTACAAAAGATAACAAAGGATTTTTCCAATAGCGTAAAACCATCTAAAATGCAAAACTTTAAAGATTTTTGTTTAAGGAATCTTGCTTTTTTGTTTTTGATAAAGCTCTGAGAGCATTCGTATACATTACATAAAGAATATCTCAAGATACCAAGGTGAATCCAGAATATCCGATCATTAGGGAAAGGTAAGACTCTTCTGCTTTCAAGGCATCAAAATTTATGGTCTAAAGCCTCGGAGGTTGGTTTCCAGCCATTAGTCTTGCAAGTCCTTATCCTTTAACTAGTTTGGTGGGCCTACATTTCTAAGTCATATTCTAGGATGATAGCGATCCATTTTCCCTTTAAATTACCTGGATCTGTCTAGAATGTCCTGACGACAAGATTAGGGAAAGCTATGACATGAGAATGCAAGATGTAAACTCGGAAATCTTTCGGTGGCTTTTTACCAATGCGAATGCCTCGTTTTTCCATGATGTTATACTCAAGGAGCACTGTGTGATTTGCTAAAAAAGGCAAATGGGCGCCCGCTAACCGCATTTTTTGCAACAACACCAATAGCCTATTGTGTGTTCTCGAGGCAAATGAAAAAATGTAAAAATATTTATATAAATGTGTATTTATCAATAATGGTGTTTCTAGCGAAGGCCCTTTAATTGGGTCAAAAGATTAGCTTCTATAGTCCATTTAACCCCAACCTCCTTTTTTAACATATTTGTGATATCTTCGTGAGTTCAAAGAAGGTTTGGGATGAATTCTTCTTAAGAAATTACCTAACAAAGGACTCCGTAACTCCTTTATGTTTTCCGGGGTGACTTATCTCCGTAATATACCTTCGATTTCGGGGTTCTCTATTTTAATTCCTTCTTCCGCTAAATAATGTGACCTAGAGCTTTCCTCTTTCTGCATCGAAAGTGTTGGGTTTAGGGATAGACCATACTTTCGCATTTGTTGAAAACTTTTCTCAAGTGTGCTAGGTGTTCTTCATCTCACGAATATACCGTTATCGTCAAGATATATGACTATGAAAACACCTATGTCTTCTCAGAAGGCTATGTCCATGGTTTCTTGAAATGTGGCGCCGTATTCACGTCCCTCGAAAGGCATTTAACGTACACAGTGCCCTGGCTGCAGCCGCCTTATGTTGACTTGCAGAGGGTAAACCAACACTTGGTTATAACTAGAAAACCATCAAGTAATGAGATCTTTAGCGCCACTACCTTCTCAAGTATGTGGTCCATTTTCACAGCAGGATAGTTATCTTTCAAACATGCCCTGTCTGTTTTCGTAAATCTATACGTAGTCTGGATTTCACCAGTTTTTCTCGAATCGATACTAGATTTGAGACCCACTTCCGTAGTATCTGAGAGACACTTATTATCCCTAAGATCATACATCTTTTTTTAATTTCCTTTTTCAACCAACGGTAGTAATATTGGGTTTATCCTTCTTAATCATTGCTTAAAAGGCTTTTTGGTTTTTTCAGGGGAATTTTATGTTGGATGATGTCATATGACTTCAAATCTTGGTACCCCCATGCAAACACATCTTTAAATTCTTTGAATAAATTGATGTACCTTTGTTTTATGTGAGGTGGGAGGGGTTTTGGATAGCTTAATGTTTTTTGCCTCTTCCAAGCCCATATTGTAATTTCTTATTTCATCCTCAAGAGATTCCATCTTTGGTTTTTTGGCCACATCGTTAAAGTCAAACAATTCTTCTAAAGGCGTGAGCCCTTCCGGGTATGGTGTCATTTTCGCAAGGTAAGACTTCGAGTCTCTTTGGTCAATGTCCTCTCCTATTTCATTTCTGTTAATGGGATTGTCTACTGTGTTTTTATCAACCACAAAGGTGGGATTTAGCTCTTGGTTCCCGACTTAGGTCGGGTTTCCTTTCTTTGTCTCTTTGAGTCCTGCTTTTTGGTTATTTCAAACTCATTCTCAGATTGTAGGAAACTACCACTTGATCATCGTCTTGAATATTTGCCAATGGTCAAGATTATCCGGGTACCTAGGCGATGTTTGACTCTGAAAGTACCATATTGTTCACTTAGGCATGGTATTTGGCCATTACTGCAAAGAAAGGCGAGTTCATTTGCCAGCTTTTTTGAATCCTAGGGATATAGGTGAGTTCATATTTCTCAAAGGTTTTAAGGATATCCAAAGTCGCATTCCTATATTCTCTTAGTCTTGGGTTCTTTGCCGAATATTCACCTTGATTTTTTCTCGATTGACAAGCCTTCCGAGTCTCCTTGCGCCGATACTCTTAGCGCCTAGGTCCCTAAGTATGTGTAAACCAATGAGAAGGGCTTCATATTCCGCAATGTTATTAGTACATCGAATTCAACTAAAAGAATGACCTTCTTTAGTATTGTGAATCTAGACAAGCGCCCTCGATCTGCTTTTGCCACAAGAACCGTCAAAGCTTATACTCCAAAGAGTTTCCTTTTCATACATGATACTAAGTCAAGTTGTGGTTTCTTGGGGGACTTGGTCATCAATTTCTTCATTCAAGAATGGTTTGAAATTTCTTCATTTTCTTTATCTTCTTGTTTATATCACTTTCTATTGTATAAGATAAAAGAATCTAAATTGGAATGAAATCTAATAGATGGAGAGTATTGTTTGGCTCATTTTCATTGCTAACCATGTATTTCATGTGAGTCTCTCAAGAGAATTTCCTAAGTTTGGTTGAAAATCGGGGATAGTAGCGAATGACATATCCATTTGAAGACTTCTGTATTTTGGCAGCCCATGCCCTCGATATTACATTCCACATTTAAGTGACATCGCCAATACTACGTCCATGACTAAGTTTTTCGTCGGGTAGTTGTGTTAGGTGAAAAATCTAGACTTTATTAGACCCAAACATTTGACCTCGGCTTGAGTCGAAAGAATACTGCTGGGTGTTTTTGTAAGGTTGAGTCACTTTCAGTCCCGTGTTTTCCATGACCGGCTTAGGTATGAGGTTATGGGAAGCACCGTAATCTAACATGGCATTATGTAATATCTTGTCCCGTATGTTTAAGCTTATATAGAAAGGAGAAATAGATCCTTTCAGTATTCACCTTCACTTTAGTCAAATAAGAGCTCGGTTTGTCGTCGGCTAGATCTGGTTGTATACGCCTTGCTCTCTAGGTCGAGGACTTTGAAGATTTGAGATCGACACTCATCCACGTTATTAGCTCGAGGGGTATGGTAATTTTATTTTGGAAATTTCCCCTTCGAAGCTAAAGGGAGTATGTATTTTGGGCAAATTTGTTTCGTATTTTTCTGCATAACCTTTTCTATGTTCTTAATTTGCCGACTTTGGCTTGGGACTTTGTTTGGATACAGCCAACTCGGGGGTTTTTTGTAGAGGTACTAGGGAGACCGAGCTAATACTTGCTCAATGGCCTTACCTTTGTTTTTTTTGTCAATCTTTTGGCCCCAATCTATCCATGGTCTTATTTAGGATATTATCGAGGTTTTGCATCGTCAGATCAATTTTGGGAATGGTTTTGATTTTTTTCTCTGCTTCTAAGGTTATATTGCTCAGAAAGCTTTCTATTGCACATTCGAAAATTCATAAGTGTAATGCTTAGATCTTCATAGTTGGTCTCATCTTGATTGTATAAAAGAACGCTTGTTTCTTCTTTCCGTGAGGTACAATTTCACTCTCGTTATTTCATCCTGTTGAGGCTAATTGCTACTCAATGAGTTTCTCGTATCCATGTCATCCTCTTTCACAGTTTTCATTGAATGGTGGCCTAATTTGTTGGTCATTTTCCTTTGGTCTCGTTCCTCCTAAAGTTTTGGTTCCGGTTGCTTGAGTGGTTTGCTGGTTGTTCTCATAGCTCTCATTCATCCTTTCCCCACATTTTGGCCATGGTTTTGACTAAGTCATCTATTCTAGGATCTAGAAGGTGATGAAGTGGAGACTCGTCTTTATATGTGACCTTTCTTCTGAATGTGCAGTCTCAGCCCTTTTTTTCTCGCTAAGTTGGCATCCTCGCTTATGGCTATTTGTTGCATTTCTAAGGTAGGGGGATCCTTGTTCCCCGGGGATGATATGTCATGTCCCATCGAAACCCTCGGGGACTTTTTGCCAAGGCTAAACCAAGTGGGGGTTTGAAATGAGGTGAGGAGTTATATACACTATTGAACCCAGTGTGTATAAGCTCCGGACACTTTCCATTTCCCGTTTTAGTTGTTACATTCTGACAGGATTTGAATGGGGTTTCTTCGTATTTCCCACCTATTTCCCAAGACTTGATGTAGTTCTCAGATATTGTGGATGCTATTTGTTGCTTTTGAACCATGTTTTGGGTTCACCACCAAGACTTGTGGGCGAATATTCTCATTCGATCTGCCCTGCCTTGTACCTGTATTCATAAGCATCGGCTCATCCCACTTATATGTCATGAGGTGTAGTGTCTTCTCCGCAGCGTGGGATTTTTTCCGATATTTATTCGGGAGAGGAGCCAAAGGTGGCAACACCAAAGGTGCGTACTGTGTCGCCATGATCGGGAGCTAATGGATGATGTATAAGATGAGGACTAGTGGGATGAGATGAGGTGTTTTGAATAGGTGGCGGATGAATCAGACTAGTGATCCGGTTTTTGAGCAGACCGGGGACAGCAGGGGAGCCAAATTGATGGAGAAGTCAGTGCCCGACACCGGTGAGGCTTTCTACTATGACTGTAGGATTGTCTAGGGTTTCAAGATCGTCAAAGTTTATCTTACTATCGACCTCGTTCGAAAAGAGCTTTTGATGACTCTATCCAAAAGGTGAATCGGTAGATAAAGGAGATGTCTGTGCATCGATTCGTTTTTACTTGAGGATCTACCGCAGCTAGATGGTCGGCCGAAGCTTGACAATTTAATCTTCTCTAGGTCATCTACTATGATAAGGGGGTTTGGGTCCGATGGGATCTCGTGTTAATTCTTCGTGAAGCCGCATTTTGGATCTAGAGCTTAGAGAGAATGGTATCGGTGGAATGTTCCTTGATGAGTGGTCTCTCTAAAGTTCTACTAAGGTGAATGATGGTCAAAATAAAAGGGATGGATTAAGGGAGTTGCTGTGTGGAACTCGCTGTTTTTATGAAGATAGCTATGGTCCACCAACGTAACTGGAACGTTTTGGATTTTCTTCGAGTTTTAATAAAAGTAAACTATGGTTTAAAGTATCCCTAGACTTGTTTCAACACTTCGCTAGGTGATGAGAACAAAAAGAGTCACCTAAATGAGTCTGGATCGTTTGCTTGTTTAAGTATCTAAAAGACCAAAGAGTCTATAAGAGTTTGTTAGACTATCATGTACTCGTTGTCCCACCATCTTCCACTATGTTAGTGAGTGATGGGATAGGTCTATCTGATAAAAGAACTCCAGAGTCTTGCAGAAATAGCAAGGCCTACTAGAGGCTAGTGGAGTCGCTGTGTGGAATGGTTGCTTTTGGAGATATGTGTGTATGGTCCACTACCAATATTGACAAAAACCACAATCTAAGGGAGTCTTTGGGGTTTTTCTCAGTTTTATGTGCCCTAGATGTAAAAGTGTTATAAACCTCGATTCATCACTTTACAAGATGGTGAAGCAGAGAGTTTATACTAAATGATTCTAAAGGCTTCTCTATTTATAACAATCTAGCCTAGACTTTCCTATGGTCTCAAGAACCCATGGTTTTCTTAACCCTGGGCTTACTCTTTCACCTATTACAATGCTTTTGGGCTTTGACCCACCCTCTAAAATCCCCCGCACTGTACTAAACATAATAAAAAGCATTCAAAATGACCAGTTTGTACTGTCTGTGAGACCCCGTTCCAACATCTACCTATGTTGTTGTGGTTCAAGAGATTGATATTGTTGCTTGAGGATTGTGGATATTCCTATATATGGAGAGAGGTGATGATTCCCGATGAAATGAGGCTAAGGGATGGAAGGTCGACATATCTCTACTGCACAATCTTATGCTATACGAGCCAGATGCTTAGAAGCCTTGCATATTTGGTAAAGTGTCAATGATATTCAAGAGATTGAGGCGTTGCTACGCTCTTTATATTTCGATTATATATTACTTGGTGATGAGGATGTCATGCTACTATTATTATGTAACTCTATGTTGTCAAAATGTAGATGATTATGTTGCGTATGCACATTTAGAGCATGATAAGCTGTTGGTGATTATCATGGTTTTTCTACAAAAGATACTTCATCATGGAAACTTTGCTATGGTTCTATATCTCATGTATGTATCTTGATTTAAAGGTCTTGAAAAGACCCATGTTATAAATTCAACATAAAATTTAGTCGCAGTATGAGCGTGCTGACCAAGTCATGTCATATATGTAACCCCATTAGTCAGGAAATTGATGTAAAATTGGGTCCAATATGTAACTATTATGTTGGGTGATTCGACATAATCATGATATAGATTCATTAGTGATAGGAAATGTCATATTTGTTTGAGTCATAAAATATTGTACTTTTTATTGTGTATCTTTAGAAGGTCTAGGCATATGCTCAAGCAAATCATATACGTATGCATATTTCATGACTTGTTGGCTACTGTGATCGTACTCTATAAAGAATGAGCACTACAAGGGAAGTACTATCCTAGTTCAACCCTTTTCCTTGATGTAAAAGGCGAAGATAATACTTGGTAAGCCATGTGGTTTCCAAACACCAAATTGGTTGACATTAAGTACAAAGGGGGATATTGCCGGAATTAAAATATGTTGTTCTTGATGGAAACCTACTTTGAAAAATATGTACTTTGACAGCCAAATTGCATATTATGATGATTATGGAACTAATGCGGGATATCCAATATTGGTACAAATTTGCTGGGAGATATGAAAGGCCCAACGTATTTCAATTACAAATGGATGACAATGTGAAGTCTCGAGAAGCATATGCGTTCAAGAAGTGTACGTGTTGTCGCATGTCCTATGAAAAATATCCGTGTACATAATCCGACCCATGAAAAATTGATACTGTGGATCATTAACATGGTAATTACCCATGTACTGTGGCAACAACGCTCAGTTGATCCCATCAACGAATACTAACAAAATTACCAAAGGATTTTTCCGTAGTATTGAATAAGGAAAATCAATATAAGGAGATGGAGATCAAGATGTTAAGCATGCAAGTAATGGTTTATTTATGTGTGATATGATTTGAAACAGGGTGTACCAAGGAGCAAGGAGAAGGTCTTGATTTGAGAGATCTCAAAAGTGTAGTAAGACTAATGAATATACTGGTTATTATGTTTGTAGCTAACAATGTTAGATATGTAGCTATGATGATATGATTTAAATTTAGTGATGCACGCGAGACATGGGTTTCTTCATCAGAGTGTTAAGCTCGATTTGAATCAAAGATATGATTCAAAGAGTTTAAGATATGCATTACAGGTTTCCTTTAGTATGATCAAGGCATATTATCACGTGACTGTTCAATACCTACGACATACATTTTGTAAAATGATTTATGTATTGATATATATACACTCCGGTTATGCATGGTAATTGTGTACATACACATATCGCTGATTATATTTAGATGTAATATATATTCAGCTTTGTTATTGAGCCTAATTTGATGTGGGTCCAAATTTTGAATATATGATGAAAGGTAGCTTGTATGTTTTGTGAATTTGAGATGTGGATCCAATATGAAATATTATGAAATTCTATTCCATTACAAAATATATAACCTTTCATAGATTCTCCGGTAGGAACGAATGACATTGTAAATGGGAGTTCTCCCAGGTGCTGAGAATGAGTGGAGGTTAACATTAGGGGAATTTTGAGGTTCAAATGGGCCTTATTTTTTTCAAAAAAGGAAAAAACACTGCTTCTAAGGAAATTATAAAGTAATAGAGGAAATAATGAAATAAGATTTTGATTACATCATCAAATTCTGTAGGGAAAAAAGAAAAAACGCTTTTTTCAACTCATATTAACTTATTCCCCAAATTTTTTACTCAAAATTCAGCGAGAGTACTATTGGATGAAAAATACCCTCATCCAAGGAATACCCATGTTGCATATTTCAATGGACATACATACGAAAAAATGAGAAATACATGAAAAACATGATTGAAATCACGTTTTTTTATGTATTTTCATTTTTCGTGGTAGAAAGGTCCATCTAAAGTATAAACATGGGGTAATTTCTTTGACAGAGGGATTAAATTTTCGTGCATCCAAATCTATAATTCCCACTTGAAATTCGAGTAAAAAATTTGGGAGATAAGTTAAAAATATGATCCGAAAAAGTAGTTTTATTATTTTATTATTTTTTAATCTTTTTTACCCTTTTACTTAAAAATTGTGAATCATCCCCCATGGTTGACATCATAATATTGAATTCTATTGGTTATTATAAAGTTTATTTTCGTTTTCCATTTTCTTAGGAGGCCCATTTTAGACCTCAAATTCTCTAATGAGCCTCCTTTGCAGTGGGTGTCTCAGACAATGGGTAAGAGATCCACCGATACAAGATGTACACATATTTTCTTTATATAATAAGAAAGAAGACAGAGATGAAAAAAATGATGGTTTTCTCCCACATTGGGCTTCACTCATAAAATCATGTTCTATGTGTTTTGATTATGTGATTTTATTTATTTGTTCTTTATTTTTACATTGATGGATTAATGAATTAATAATGCAATGGTTAGTTAACTCACTAATGTAGTTATGAAAAATTAAGTAAAATATATATATACGTGGTTTTAGTTCATCAAGCCGCTACATGTGGGTTTCAAATTACGTAGCGTACAAATTTATGAATATGAAATTGAAAGTAAAAGTGAATTAAAAATACCGATTCACCTATCCCCGTTAGTATTTTTCCTAAAAAAGTGAGCCTCTAAGAGAGAAGGAATATTACTACCCTAATGAGCGTACGTGAAAGATAAAAAGGCTCGCTAACATTAAGTGAAATAGTTCACAAGGATGCAACCATAATTATAAACATAACAACACATTTCCATCGAGTAAGCAAGAAGTCACCGAAATAGTTAAATTACTCCAAAGACGGACAGAAAAAAAACATGAACCATAAACACTCAAATAACAGTCTTAGAAACATTCACAATCCATATGTGAAAATTCTGATGGCCTTGATGGATTCGATATTAAGAAAAATTTCCAAGATATATAAATACAATAAACATCACTACCCAATAGTGTAGTAAGTCAGGGGAGCTAATTACTTTCTCCTCAAAAGTACTAACTATGTCTCTCTAATGCCTCAGAGAAGCCAGTACCATTTTTATAAATGAGGATCCTTTTATAACTTTGAGGCATCGTACCTTTCACATCCTCATGACTTCTGAATTTCCAACCTCGTAGCATTCCTTCGTAATTTACTAACCTTTTGGAATTCCAAATGACTTTCGGTAATTAAATATGACATTTGGTATTACATGTCCTTTCGACTTCCATGACCCTTTACTTCATACATGACTCTTGGACTTCCACTTATTTACCTTTAAAATTATTACAACAATACATCATGAATTCCACATCATCATATAATGAGACTTGACATGTCACTATTTTTGATGACTAAGACTAATAGTGACCAAAGGACATGGCTCTCTAAGTGGTGACATGGTTTCCACTTATATTCGTTCTTCAAGAAACTTCAATTGTTGATGTCTCTCCACTCCTCCAAAGGGTCTTTTAACTAATGGAGTTTTTGGGTTGCTTTGATCATTAATATTCAAGTGTGTTATTCACTTTCTTTTCCATGCTTCCTTTGTCCATTCTCTTTTCCCACCTTCTCCGTGCGTGCTTTCCATGCTATTCTGTGAATACCTATACCGTAATCACTAATGAAAAGCAACCATCACCTCAGAAATATCCCATTCTACCATGTTTTATGTATATTTTATGTTCATGCTTTTTCAAAAGATGTCAGAAAAAGTGAAAAAGGATATTATGGGTGCATGGATGCACTTTCAGTACGAAGGGATGAAGGGGAAATGGGAATGCAAGATACACTGAAGAGAGAGAGATGCAAATAAGGTAGGCATTGTGGCGTAAGTCTAAAGGGGATTCAACTAGAAGGATTCCAGCTTCCAAAGTGAAATGTGCACTCAAGGGAGGGGATGGAGGGTGCATGGCACACTAACAAGGATGAAGGGTGAAGGCTTTAGGCCTTAGGGGTGTGCTCATGCTCAAGAGGCTCAGGAGGGCGCATGGCGCAAGTATGAAGGTTGAAGGGAATAACTCTGTGCCTTTAGGAGTGGGCTTAGTGCTCAAAGGTTTGGAGGGTGCATGGTTCATTTGGGAAGGTCAAGGCAAAGCTTAATTCCTCTCAGTGTGCCTGCGCGCTTTAGGAGGGTGCACTTTCGAGCTGAAGGAGTTCGCCAAGTAATACTTAGTCACTTAACGGAACAATTCAAAACAAGGAAAAGGAAATAATATTAAGGAGCACACTTTATGTTTTGGAGGGTGCATGGCGCACTTCCCAACAATAAAGGATCTCGATCAAGGTCAAAAGTGCGCCATGCATCTTTATATTCACGGTTTTCTTTAAACCTAATATTTGTTTAAGTATGAGATATAGGGCGATGAGTGAACAGGATGATTTTACATAAAAACACAAAAGATATACAAACTCATCAAAAAGAACCCAAAAACTTCTGAAAAATGATAAAAAAATACAATAAAACTCCACCAGGCACATTCCCAAGTACAATGAGTGAGGATTTCGACCAAAAGTGATGTTTCACAACAAAAAAAGATGTTACAACCTGGGAATTCACTTAAAATATGTTCTAATCAATGCGATGACACTTGATACCATTCGAGGACACTTGAATCACATAGAATAAAATGAGAAAAAAATTGATGATCAAAGAGACACTAGGTACGTATAGTGATAGTAGGCTCCAAAATTCAAACGTAGTGAAATTTCGGTTGTTGTTGTAGCAAGGAAAACACTCTGTTGACACATTGAGTGTGGACTTCCTGGGCCTTCTTCCGTTTGGTAATAGATTTTGGTTAAGGGTAGACATTTAGGAAGTATTGATGTCCTCGTTTTCCCATTTCAACCCATTTTTATGAAGGCACATATCAATTTTCTACTTGGCTGAACACAAATAAAGATACACTCGTATCAAAATTGTTTCGATCCCGAAAAGGGTAATGTGCACAATGAGTTTAAGGAGAAGTTAAAGCATGAGTTTCATCTATGGTGTTTCTCCACCCGTCACTAGGTCTAGGCACTGGCAGAGTCACTTCCAAGAGCATTGCATTACTGCCAAAGTGAGCTCGAACAATACCCTAGTGAAGTCACTTGCTTTACCTCCCTACGTAGGAAGCCTTTTCTTGTTTCACCCTTTATTTATTTATTTAATAGAATTGTGCATTGGAACTTATTATTTTCAATGGTGGAAGAGGGATCCGACTTATTGAGATTAAAGGTTGCCTTTGTATTTATAAACCTATAATATATGTTTGCTCGCTTTATATTTTCCCCTTATCCCTTTTCTACTAGATTGAAAGTGTTAACACACATGTATATTTAAACCAAGTTCAATAGTTTAGATACTAGTGTAGGTGAAGATCTAATAGGTTCCCCAAGGTTCTCCTATTGGAAGAATCGTATTTTCCATCTAGACTTAGCTCAACCTATGGAATTTTCCCAAACAAAGAAAGAGAACAACATAAAGGCAAGCATTGTGGTTGTCACACTTCTTTCATTACACCACAAAATATTTTAAGCCATAATTTCCACACAAGAGTCTTATTTAAGTACAATGCACAACAAACAAGACACGATAAGACATTACTAACATAACACATGAATGATCATACAAATGAAATACACGAAACAAAATAAATAGTATAGGAAGTGTAGCTCATAGTCACATTAAAAGTTATGTTTTAAAATCTTTGCCTACGCTAGAAGGGGTTCAACTGCCTTATCTAAGGATTCGAGATTGAAAGTATTATGAATTATGTTTTCATCAACAAGAATTGTCCAATCCAAAATTTTTTGGAACTTTGTGTTTGGCCTTTTCTTCATGGGGTTTATCACACTCTAGTACTAGGTCACCCACCTCAAATTTTCTCTACTAAGCTTCTTATCAAACCAACTTCATACTCGCTTCCGATGCAAAAAAATTCATCCTCGCTTCCGAACTGCATGTGGAAAGGTCTACCTCAGGACTATTGGGAGAGTTGAAAGGCTATAAGATACAATATCAAAGGAAAGATAACTTCTTTACCGTAAACTAGAAATTATGGAGAGAAAGTGGAGGAATGATTATAATTTACGTGGTGGGCCCAAAGTGCATTGGTAAAATCTTTATGCTAGTTCCTTTGTTCAAAGAAGATGGTTTTCTTGATTATGCGAATAAGATTCTTATTTGTTGTTTAATCCAAACCATTTCCACGATAATAATTAGATGCATGTTTCAATACAATCCCATTTTCTAATGCGAATTCATAAAGTTTTAATGATGAAAAGTAATTCACATTATCAATACAAGTGACAAAGGAACACCAAAACCTAGTTATAATATTATGTTGCAAGAAGTGGATACTTCGTAGTCATTTATGTGTTTGAGAGGAATTTCTTCAACCAACAAGTAAGCAATATGTCGTCGTCAAATAATAGTGTCTATTTTACGAATAAAAATTTCTCTAATAATATCTAGGCACAATTGTTGGAATGGTTCGACTGCCATCGGTGTGCAGGTGGATGACCGACCTTGATCGCGACCATCACATATCCGAAAAAAATTAGTACTTGTAGACATAGGTGACATCCTTCAACAGAGTGGGAATAATAACAACCAACCCTCATAAATTTATGTGTCGTAGTATTGCTCGCATACATACTCTCTCTCGATCCATCAGGTCAATATTTAAGAAACCTTTGTTGTATCCTCGCAACTCAAGGAACCTTAGAAGGACACTATTGTGGTGCTTTTTATAAAAATCACTCAATGCACTAATCGATAAGATAGAGATTTTAAATGGATTTCCTTTTTTTTATTCGATAAGTGCGTGAGAAAGGTGCCTACTCCTTAAACAACAGGAATACCATGGCACCATAGACGGGGATCAAGGAAAATATTTAATGTTGCATATTTCTATCTCTCGCTCTCCCATCCCAAAAGATCTTGCTCGAGCGAATCTATTGCTTTAGCTACTATCTTACATAGGCTATAGCTATTTATGAATATATACATAAATCCTCTCCGCTGACATGGGGGACGATCTTCTAGCTCCAGAGTTAGTCTAGAAACGAGAGACATGCTAGAGTGTGTGTTCCCACTGCGTAATGAAAATACATGTAGATCGACCTACCTAGAATCTAACACTCACACACACATAGTGGTGGTGGCCTCGTTCGCCTTGGCAAGTCACAATTCTTCTCAGCTTATGCTCAGATACCTACACATAAAACAAGAATAAGAGCCGCATACAACATAATAATTCCATTTGTAATCACTAACCAACAACAGGGCCAAGGCCATGCTAAAAAAACAACATAACACAAAATGGGAACCCAAACAATAGTCGTAATATTGAGAAGGAAGAGGTACAACCAAAGAAATCGATTGGGCCAGTACTTCCTCCAAAGGTTCAACCGAAGCGCATCTCCGATACTCGTGGGATTCAAACGATGAGGGCATGGGCTTAAGCCTTCAACAAAGTTCCTTCTTGTTCTATCTCTTCAATAATTCTCGCTTATAAGATACTCAGTTCTCCATGTTCACTAGCTTATGCAAGGAGAGATAGCTTCTTTTTATAAAGGAAAAGGAGGAGGGTTAGGATCCCTACAAAGGTGAGGGAGGCAGTATATCCTTTAGGAGGTTTTGTGATGTGGGAAAACCATAAACTAAAGGAGGGAGTTCTGTGGATATTTAGTTCAACCACTCCCAATGACTCATCCTCGAAGTTGTTGAAGTGGAATCTTTCACTTATTTTAAAAAAAATTCCATAAAATGTACTTATGTGTGTCCATCTGCTGACAGTAGTGTCAACTAGTGCAACACCTGTGTTGTTAATTTTCTCCATCGCCGTGAGGGCAGTAATCGATACTTCGCGCCAAGGAAAAAAACAAGGGTTTTGGAAGCTTCCGCTAAGGAATTGGCTAATGTATAATATTTTCCTCATGTAAAGGGATTCAATGATGGTTCTTTGCAAGGCATGAAACTTCTTATTAGTCACATAAATGACCCTCCAATGTGTGAGTTGGGTATTGTAGCGACGGTGAAAAAATGTTGTGTAATAGATGCCTCATGAGGTCCAAGGAAAGGGAGGCGAAATGCTTTATGAGACTGGTTTCAACCAAACACCACTGCCGAAAAACTTGCAATTAAAAATACCACCGAGTTATCTCAATACATGACATGTAAAGGAAAACCATCCACAATAGAGTACATAAAAATCGAGATCCGAGGTACTACAATTATCCAGTTAATAAGGATCAACAACAACTGCATGGTTGTACCATCCAATCAAAAGAGTCATGTAATAAGTCATAATAATCCACAAAAACTGTAGCCCAGATTTTATCGTGGCAACCAAGGTCTTGATAGGAGTACATAAAAAACCTAGATTCGAGGCATGGACGCAAAGTAACCAAAGAATAAGTGATCAACAAATAGACTTAGGCATGGTCACATCCATCCAATCAAAAGAGTCATGTAATAAGCTATTAACTGATAAAAATATGCAAATGGATTTTATCGTATAAAACCCAAGGTCTTGCGTCTATCTCGACCCAAATAAGTACACCTAAGCATGCGAATATATGAGTCAAGCTGAACATGCCGTATAATCGTATAATTACTAGCCACTACAGCAAGCACGTACGTGAGATGAACCACTAATAATGACAATTGCCTCAAGGTACAACTATGTGAATGAGGATTCGACGTCGAACACCTAAAGGATAACCCCGATCGAAGGCCAATGTCAATCTTGCGGCCGACGTTAAGAACCTACCATCGAGGCATGCAAGCTCCCAAGTATACCGTAGGGTCTTAGATAAAATTCCTTGATAATGAGTTGAATTACAGGAAGCATGGTCAAAGGTGGGCTATAATGTTTCCCACATCATCGATAAGGAGAGGAACATGATGATAGTGAATTGGGACACGAAGAATTAGAGGAGGTCACAACTACAGAGGCAAACTGAACACATTTAGCGACACGACACCGAATTTGGTAGTCTTTGAAATCAAGGGATCCGAGGTCATGATGACATGGCAAAGAGCATATGAGCGGTAAAAAGAGATTACCAAGCCCATGGAGGAAAAAATGACGAAACATGTCCCCAACCCAACATGAATGGTACAAGTGTCATGGTTCAGATAACATACCGCCAACATAACTAAAACTTGTCTCATTTTCCAATAATTACTGCCAGGTACCCCAATTATTTTTAAAACAAGCTTTCGAAGGATAAAATATTCTTTTCTATGCAAGTTTTTTCCTTCGAACAAATCCAACCTAGTACATTTTACGAGCCCTAGGAAGGAGAAACTCGAGTAACGTCATGGTGACTAACTCTAACAGAAGGCTAGGGGTTTAATAAGTCCGGTCAGGCGAGAACTCGACATCTTTTCTTGTTTAGAGAGTTTTGAAAAGAAGGCAGAAAGAAAAATCCGAAGATGGTCTTTTTCATAGATAATCTCTGATCCAAAAGGTATGAAAACAATATCCTAAAGAACTTTAGTCAATGTACAGCTAAGGTATTTCTTCGTGAAATAATCCATCCTAGCTCTAAAAGGGGTAACATATATCAAGTGTATATCGTCATAACCATTTAATCTGTGTTCAAAAACGGCTAAAAAGTTCCGGAATAATATTTTTCAATTTTAGAGAGTCGAAAGAGCTAAAAGATGACTCAAAGAGGAATTTTTCGTGTTTTTACCGATTTCAAAAAAATTACAAAATATAGCTCGTTACTTCATCATCACGATAAAAACTCACAACAAAAGACTCGTGTAAAAAACCCATTTCTTAAAATAATATAATAAAATAATCAAAAAACATGTCTTAAAACCTAATTAAAGGCTAGAAAAAGTTATAAAATGTCAAAACAAAAATAGTTACTACTATCTCTTGCATCAATAGTTACCCATTTAGCATCGTGATTTTTACTACGACACAAGCATTTATCCCAAGGTGTATCAATCTCAAATCCATCAGCTCTAGGTAAGAGTCAAGTAATTTTCCTTCATTTTGAATCCTCTTCATGCTCGCAACCCTCAATTTTTATTTATGAGAAATTGCAAAATTTAGTGCACGATTATTGGTGCGAGCTGCATAACCGTTTAACGCTCATTTTTTTCTTAACTAGGGCATGCCCATTGGCGCGACTATTTGAGAAACAAATACACCAATCGCACATACTATTTTTATGCTCAAAATTCCAACAATAGACCCAAATTTTTCAAATTCAAGTTTTTAATTAGGCTAACAATGTCCATGTAACAATGTTCAAGGTGTACAAAGTGGCAAAATGGTAATAAAATGAAAGAACAGAACACAACGAAGAGGATGAGTTTGCCATGGGAAATTGGAGACAAGGAAGCTCTCGCAGATCGTGGAATAAATAAGTTCTTCTAACACCGTGGCTTTGAGCTCAACCGTAGCCGCTACAATATTTGATCAACATATGGGATGAGAATCAATAAAAGTTCATCCTTCGAGATCAGAAATTGAGATTGAGGTCTTTGATGTCCATTTCATATCGTGATTATCAATGAGGAGAAACACCAATTCTAACCGGCACTCCAACCTTGCATGGAGAATATGTCCATGGTGATTGAAAGGGTATGTCTGGTGGGCACTAAGGGATCAGCAAAGTGGGGAAAGTCGATATTGAGACTATACCAAAGTTGGCACAAAAAGTAGTACCACATACCATCTCACGAGAGAGTGATCGCAAGCATCGCATGAAGCAACAAAGACACAAGCTGTTTTTCATTGTAGAATACTGAACCAAATCCATCTACAATCGTAGTGCTGCACACAAACATGAAACTCAAACGAACAAAATGGAATAAGGCCACCGAAACAATTCTGTTATGGGTCTGGTCCCCGGCATCATTCTTCTTGGAACGACTACCAATATTTCAACGACAGAGGTCACAAGGCCGACACCACCGCCGAGGCACCGCGCTGTTGGCCCGATGGGTACTCAGATGCCAAGGGGGCGGTCACCGATGCTCGGAGACCAAAATTATTTAAGCTACCCGCTCAATAGTTGATTTTCATGGAGGACCGGCCCACTTATTACTTCACCGATGATCCGAACCTCCCACTCCCGCAAGGAGAGGATTGGGATGAAGATTTGGGTAAGTCTCATTTTTTCAATTTTCATGAGTATTATGAATTTTACTTATGTATGCTCCGACATTAAATCCATGTGTCATAGACAGCGGCCCGCAGAGACCCATGTGTATGTCATCGATAGGCGAGGTGAATCCCTCGCAATTTTGACCCTCATGGTGAGGGAGGCGAAGAAGAAAAAGATCGTGCGCAATTCTTGGAGGGAATCACATATGGAGTCCTAGACTATGCACGATTCGACAATGTTCCTCATGCCTCTTCCGCAGGCATACCATATGGGTGCCAAGCCGCATTCACCGCCTCTCGGCGAGAGACAAAACTCATACGGCAAAGGACATGCTACCATGAGCATCACGCCGATTAGATACCTAGGTTTATATCTACATATTTTGAGAGACATATGTCTCGAGATGTTACAAAAAACACACATATTTTTTGGAAGTTATGATGCACACCGATGCAAACATTCGATATATATATATACACATCTATTTTCCTACATGGATATTTTACATATGATGATGATTTTGCAAATTATAAATGCCTCATTCAATACAATGTTACATATCGTATCGCCTCAATGCATTCATTTGTCTATGAATATGTCGATACGTAATAAAATCAAAATGTCTTTATAGAAAATGAATACGTAAATAAAATCTCGAATGTACGATTTCTTACCGAATAATGGTATACTAGCTGCAAGAACGACAAGCCGTGAATCTATATTTACAAGTTAATGCATGTATGCCGAGGTTGATTACCTTCGTTAATAGTTCAATAACAACACTATATTCAACAACATTGTTTGTAGTTCATCCTATACAAATACCTTATAGATCTATCAACTCATCGCTAGATCATAAATTACCTGCATATCAAGACAAATTCTTGGTAATCACAGAAGCACTATCCGCGAAGCCGACATAAGGGGTAATAGACGTTTGCAAAAATAAGAAAGACCCAATAAGGTGAAAACACCTGGCCAAAGTACACCAAAACCAAAACATGTACAAGAATGAAAAAAACTTATGTACACAAATCATGCATGAATGACTTCACATAATAATTCTTTTGAGATACAACCCATTTCGGGTTGTTCTAGAGGATGACCTTCGTAATAAAAATGAGCTCATAGGCCCTATTATGTAACACATGTTTAACAACAGGTATTCCATGCCACATGGGTTGAAATTTTCTCTCCAATTTTCGCATTATCAATATGAGCTTGGTCATACATGAGGACGAAATCTCCTTAAAAGAAGGAACAAGGGGAAACCGATTAGTCAAAAATGAGCTTTGACCCGCTTCTTCTATGCTTCGATAACCGTGTTAAATAAACCTCGTGGTTTCCTCATCTAGCCTTTCTAAATAAAGGAGATGCTCTTCTTTTTGGCGAAGCTTTTTAGTAGTAATTCAAAACCAACTCGAGTGAAGGTATTTCACATTCAATCTACAGTAGTTTCATCATAAAACTAACTAGAAAGGAGTGAATCCGTTGCATTCTTAACCGAGATTCCTGTGATGCCCAAAGAGCTGAAAATAAATGAGATGCAAAATTGATTTCCAGGATCCCAATCGTACGTTGGAAGCATGGTAACAAGAACTTTGTTCACGACTCAACCTCGGCCATTGGCTCGAGGGTAGTATGGTGTTGAGCCGAAGCCGTGACGCAGCTCCAACTTAGAAGTCAACTTCACCACCATATAATGCCAAAAATGGGAACTGATCTAAGAACGATGGGATTTAGGGACACAAACCTAGAAATGATGATTGAATATGAACTCTAGCAAAACATGCATCGAAGCGTAGCAAGTGTAGGCATTTCTTTTGTCTATTTGGTGAAGTTAGCTCATAACCACGATAATAGCATGCCCCCCGCCGAGTGAGGGTTACATCGCTATAAAATCGATGCCCCACTTTGCAAATGGACCAACCAAGAACGATAGGATGAAGAGGTACGTGCGCGCACACATCTTCGTACTGGTAGACCTAGCACTGTGACATTTGCGAATCGCAAATAATGCAATCCTTGAATATAGAAGGCCAAAAATAACCAACACGAAGAATATTTATGCAGCAAAAGAAGAAACTAAGACATATGACCTTCAACACAGGCAATTGTGAAAATTAATATTTGTATTTTCTTTATTCTTCTTAGAACAAAAATTCAAGGAGTACAAATTGAACTGAGTGATAGAGCGTATCTCCAACTATACGATAAGGTTGTAAATCGATGTCGCATGTTTGGCTGGCATCCTTCACAACTTTCAGATATGAAGGTAGAAGTCTAGAGATAGACAATTATATCAATGTATCAATGATCGAGGGTGCTAATCAAGAAAATCGATCATCCGGAATATATTCCTCAAAACGAGAGGGAGCGGAGTCGAAGCGAGGGAAATCGTATCAAATCAAGAAAGACCAATGATTTATTCAACTTGGAAGCAGAATTCCAAATCGAAATCTTGAGGAGAAAATGGACTTCAAGTATTTTTCCCCCAACAATTGTTGAGACAATATGGCAGTAATACAATGGCTGCAATCAGAAATCACAAATACCATAGTATCGCAAAAGAATATAATGACGAAACATCGAATCCCGCTTCGAACTGCAGTTTCCACGTTAACTTCTCGACATGTGCATACGTGTTTCAAAGAGCCTAGGAAGGTTACGAGACAAGTAATAAATAACGTGCTCGTTACCGTCATCATCATCTTGTACCAGAACCAATGCAATTGTGATGAAACAGATTTACTTGGGCCGTAGGAAAAAAATCACGATGATAATTTGGAGGACGTTAACAAAGGAGCATTGACAAGCAATGTCTTCAATGCATCAAAATACTTCTCGAGCAATCTCATCCCAATAGGATTGGATGCCCTACTTCAATAACGTGTGAATCCTTTAGCGACTTCTCGCATAAAGTAGGTATGAAACGACGTAGCACTAGCCTTCCTCGTAAACTTGAAAACTAATGCAATGAGGAGGAGAGGGGAGATTTATAATAGCCTCAACCTTAAGCAGACGAGGAGAAATTGCCCCAGACATAATAAAACCCAAGAGTCTACCTAGATCAACGAACACACACTTGTGCGATTAATCAAAGTCAGAGTATCGACAATGAAGAAAAAATCCGACAAAGACGGTAAGGATGATCCTATGCTTATTTGAATGAGCTGAAAGGTCATCCAAATAAGGCTAAACCATGTGAGGAATATCATGAAAAGCATACGACATCGCTCGTTGAAATGTGATCCCAACATTTTAAGCAAAAAGGGAGCTTCTTATATGCGAAGGTACCCCAAGGATAGATGAAGCAAATGTTGACGGGTTTTATAGAATTTTTAATCATAATAACCATAAAAACCGTCCATGAGGGAAAAACTAACGCATAGTTTTCAATGATTTGATCAATAAAGGAGGTATAATTATCCTTTGGGACAAGCTCGATTGATATCATGATAATCAACGTAGACCCGAATCGTTCGTTTCTTATCTATAGGAACAATATTATAGACCTGCCCGTCAATGGAATCGGAGCAATGAAACCAGCCTTTAAGAAGCTTTTCGACTTCACCCTTAATGGTCAGTAGCCTTTTCTAGGTGCAATCGACGAAGACGTCGGCGAACAACTTTCGAACCGGGATAAGTAGGAAATTCATGCACCACTATACTAGGATAAATGCCAAGCATCTCTTCATAGGACCATGCAAAAACATCACGAACTCGCGAAAAGGCTAGTGTAAACTTGTACTTCATCCGAAGAATAAGTGACCCCAATATGGATGTTCTCGACGATTCCCGTTTAACGAAAATGTCAATAGGAATCGTTCGTGTAATGTTACTCAAGTTAGCATTTCGTAAAAACGTCATGTGTCAACATGCACTTGAAGTGGAGGAGAAGGAACCCGAGATGCAAACCACTCAAGACACGTAGACACGCTTCAAGACTAGGCATAATGATGAACGATGATGAAAATTGTCCTTACGTAAACTTTTTGAGAGACATGGAGCCTATGATGGATTCATCGTAGGAAACACTTCCTTCAAAGGATCAAAGCGAAGCTGAATTTTCAAGCTGCAGATTAACAAATGCTGGCAGACATGCTCAAAGTTGAGCACCATCAAAGATGAAGTGTCTAAAGCCAAAATGAGCTCACAATAATATATCTCAATCGACTCAACGACATCACATCTTCGAATGAATTAACTGCTCAGTATGGGACAATCCATGGGTCATCATATCGAGAGACCATATGGATCTCAATGTTGTTTGGTGGACAAAGGTAAAATACCCATGAGGGCTCTGGACCCTTGAAAAGGCTACCCTATGCTCGTAGAGAGAAGAATCTTATTCAATATGTGGAACGTTGTTCTCTAAGAAGAGGTGAAGAAGGACAATTGATCAACAATAACTATATCTCCTTCTCCGTGGTGGAAATTTCAAAACATGAAAGAGAGTGGATGGAACGCACAAGATGGCGGAGTCCAACCGCGACCGAGGAGGAGATTATACCTGAGTTTGGCGTCAACTACTTCCACCTCTACATTGGACTGCCTTCCTTTCAAGGAAATTGCAAATAGCGAGAACACCCAAAGGCTTTGATTCCCTTCCATCAAATGATTCAAGGACATTTGGCGATGAATTCAAAGGTCAGAGAACCAATAGCTTTCCAAGTTAAGAAGATGACATGATGCAAGTTGATGCACCTTCATCCACAACTTCTCGATGGATATTGAGACCATTAATAACGAATTGGATAATAAGTGCAAACATGCGAAAGCTGGGAACGAAATTCTAAATCGAAAGCAAGAAGGCTAGTATTGCTAAGATCAACTTCACCAATCGCAAACAATAAAGCCTTTCATTGAGTATTTAAAACTCAAGTATTTCTACGTACATCGCATTGCGCCCGAGCCAAATCCTCAACAATACCGTAATGCTGAGTTTTAATGTGTTAGGATTATAAGAAGACTTGCAAGAGTACACCTTTGGAAGGTGGTCGTACAAATGCATTCGCTAAAAGAGGCTCCTAACCTCAAGAGGGCCAAATGCACTTCGAGGAGGGGAGTGAACATCAACGATCTCCTTCCCCGTTCGCTTCGACGCGATCCGTAATAATCTTTTGATCGAGTAGCAATAGAAACACGTATGCAGAATCATTCATCACTTGAACAATTGAGAGCCAAATGCGTAGGACTTGCATGGTTCTACCATCTAGGTCTTTGAGATGGGAAGGGTTATTTAAGAATGGTTGAAGTTCCCCGGGTGCCTTTGAGCAATCGAATCACTTCAAACCATCGAGGACAACATTTTTAGTGAAGTCCTCTTCATCACAAATAAAACAAGGGTACTTCTACTTACGTTGAGAACCACCGCCGCACGAGGTTTATGAGAACTCAAGCTGCAGTATTGTCTTTGGCCTTACCTTATCTTCTTTACCTTTAGAAGTTAACATCTCCGCTAGCTCAAACGACATTAACTTCTTTTCATGCAGTTTTCCTGCACCCGAGGTGGACCGAGACGCAACATTGTTGGAAGAAGTAGACTTCGGTTTCGTAGTTTGATGAAGAATACTTCTAAGAAGTTCGAGATATGGAACTGTGAATACCATCAATCTGATGGATTCAATCGTGTTTTAGAAGTTCTGTGGCCTGGGAGCAAGGCAAGATATCATATAATGCTCAGCATCGTGATTACACAAGATCAAGGTATCGGGTGTGTTATGGCTTGTTCCTCATAAAACATGCCCCCATAGCTATAGTATTTTGTAATCCGATTAAAAAAATGAGGTAGTGAACCAATGAGTCGGAACCGATTAGGAATTTCTAATTTTGATCATGCTGTATCACGACGATGCCACTCATGAATATGATCCGAGATATGAATAGCTCCGTATTTTTTCAAGGAAGTGAGGAGGTGCGTCTCTGCCTCATATCGTACCGTAACCAAAAATGGCAGAATTCCATGGCTAAAGAATTTAAGTCTTGGAAGATGCCACGAGATAGCTCAATGTACCACTGCAAATAAGACTAGTAAGAGTTCGCTGAAAAGACAGTAGTTGAATAGGAATCTTAAACCCAATAGTTAGAGGAACACCACAAATGGTAAGTCATAACATGTGTCAGTCTTTTGCGCACTTTCCCTCAAATTTTGGACAATCATTAGGCTTGGCTTTTTGAATCCGTAGGCCAATACGCCGGGTTAAGAAGAATGATCATTCGTTAACTTTGACACATCATAATTCCAATGTAGCAAAAACGTAATTGGAGTGTTGTAACCATCGAAGGTCTCGATAAGGACCCATGTTTAAATTTCCACCTAGTCCGTATGGATTCTGTCATATATTTGTCCTAGAGGATCAGATCATAGGGTTAGAAGGTGATAATCTTGCCGGATACCTGGGTTGAGGACCAGATACCGAGTTGAAGTGTACCATTGAGGTCTCACGAGCAAAGTATGGAGTCTCACAGGAATGTAAGAATGGCTTTGAGGTTGATTATATAACAATGGAGGTTGATTTTGAGGGTAATAAACTTGTGAAGCGCACTATATACTAGTTGATATTGAATTTGGGGGCAAAAAAATGCCTTGTGGTCGAGCAGGCTGAAAAGATGTCGAGTAAAAATTTGGGCCGAATGGTATAAACAGTGGAACCAATCGTCGAACTAATTGAACCGACCGGGAGTAGGTTTAACCAAATACGAGCTAGTTGAAATAAATAATTTAGGCCACCTAGTTGTACTTGTTGGAGAGGTTGGCCCGATGGTTGCGATGGACCAAAGAACCTTGAGAACTGTGTTGACCTGCAGGAGGACCATAATGTGGTTGTCCTTGTTGGCATGTACTCTGGGCTACATCGAACATGTGGCTGTGAGCTGTGGTGCAATGTGTTGTCCCTATGGTGGGTAGATTTCCTAGGAGCATGAGATGGTCCCTGCTGACCAAATAGACTCGCAGGGTTGTCCTTGTTGAATAGGAATGGTCTCCGTGGAACAAAGGTGGCCTCCGCCGAGCCAAAGGTTGTCCCACTGGGAGGGTCTCTGCAAGCCAGAGGCTGCATAGGTAGGTTCCAAATGAGTATTGGCTGATACATCATAAATATCCTCATGAGGATCAATAGGGAGGCAACAGACGGATGGTCAAGATCACTGGCAATGATGCCATACACACATATAGCTGTGGGTTGTTTTACAACATCATAGTGATGGAATCGAATATGGGTAGAAACTTGGGGCCGGCGAAGAACCCTAAGAGTTTCGTCGCTGAAAAACCAACGTATACTTTTTCAAAAGTAAGGCCACCAGAATCAATAGGCGTGGAGACTACACTGTACGTAGGTGGGGTCGCACGACACGAGGTTGTGATCTATCTTATTCGGTGATCGACAAAGCCACATAGATTGAGAAAAAATGGACTCCGCAAGTGTGAAAAGATCCCAACAACTAAGTGGTAACGACGTGAGGCGCGAGTCCCACACAAACATTAGATCGAATCGGAATGGATGTACGAAGAATTAACGAACCTATGTGTCAAAGTCGATAGTCCTAACGAAGGAGGACTAAAATCTAAGGAGTAAATGTACTAGATTGTGCAATGGATGCAAATACTGCAGGACATGATATTCTGAAGGACCATTCAAGTGGAAGTAAGACCGATGGTGGAGAAGACAAGAGTAGAAACATGAGGGAAATCTTCTCAGAAATAGTTGATATTATCCCCGTAGAAATGGTGGATTCCTTCTACTACCAAATGTGACCGGATGAATCCATAAACCGTACCGTAAGATCTTCGAAAATACTACTGTGAACAGGAGGTACATAAAAAATGTGAACTCACGTAAGAGGAGGAAAATCTCCTTCTTCCCCAAAAAACCAGACCAAGCACTGCTGAGGCCAATCAATTCAACCGGCTCTTCGTGGAGATCGAGTAAGCAAGATGCTGATGATGGGAGAATAACTACCACTAGGAGGCAAGGAGGACGACGAAACCGATGGTTCCGCCACTCGTGACCGTATATCAAAATGAAGCGGGAAAAAAGATAACCAATCGGCTAACCCAAAATCAAAATCAAGGAAAAATAAAAGAAGCCAAGTAATAAAAATTCTAACCAGGGGAGGTGATCGTAGGTGATTAATTTTTACACACTCAAACCAAACTTCGCTATTTCATGTTTTAAGAGCTGATAAATAGGCAAAAGATGACTCCTCTAGTCACTTTCAATTTTAAATGAGCGTGAAAGGACAAGTGCTTGATGATCTCTTCTTATTTTTAAGGAGTCATGAAAAGATAAAAAATGACTACTCAGCATTGCCAAGAGAGGGTGTACCTGCGTTTTCAGGAATCGCCATATACACCTTGGTGATCAAATGAAAGATAAATGACCAAGGACTTGATGTAATGGTAGTAGTCTGGCTAATGCCGTGTTTGGTGTATCACTAAGCACGAAGAGATCTCTATTTCCTATGTGATGGTGGGGTGATCGCAAACTCTGTAGGGTCTCCTTTATATACTTGACAACATGGGAGCACAAGTCCATATTTAGACAGTCGTTCAAAGCTGCATGGCTAACAAAACTACTAGGTTTTAAGACGAGAACACGCCCAAGTTTAGGCCTAGATCACTAAAAATGTTGCTAGGTTTCAATGCTTCCTTAGGTTAATTGAATTAAATTTGAAGTTGATTTTGGATTATGTTTCAAATAAGGCCCTATCTAATTTGGATCTCAAATTTCCTAAATGCAAGCTATATGCAAATGAACATCATCTTGATTCAATGAATACTAGTTATGAGAAGGATAGAGATCTTTCAAACAATAGCAAACAATGAAAATATGCAAGAAATCCACTGTTAATGCATCTAACACAATCAAAAAGAAAATAAAATCTTTTCCTAGATTATCAAATGCTAGTTATGCTAAAGAATGCTTCAATTTCTATGCAAAGGAAAGAATGTGCAAAATATGTCAATGAAAAGAAGGACCAAATGTACCTCAATTACATGAAAAATGAAAACAAAAAATAGCTTGAGTATCAGAAGAATCGAAATTGAATGACTCAACCAAACACAAAGCAAACACAAGAGAGCTCTCAAACTAATGCTACAATCTTCCAAACCAAAAATAAAGTTTTCAAAATGACCCAAACAAGTAATGTAATCTATGCTTGGGATAACTAGAGAAGAATCAATCGAAAAACAAATGACTGCTCAATCAAAGCAAATAAAAGGATCAAGAAAAACTTAGTAATCCCATTCGAGAATGAGACCGACAACAATCAACAGACTGATTTCCAACAGAAGGCTCAAAGCACCAAGACACTCCAAAACCCTAAGTCCTTAAACTACACCGATAAGAAGATAGACAAACGACCGAGAAAAATAAGACAACAAAGAAGCCAAAAATGTTGTCAAAGGCATAATTACACACAAAAATCACCCGCAGTCAAGCAAAAATGGCCAAAAGACTCATCAAGTAGGGTAAACCTAATTCTACAAGAGTTGGATAAGGATCAAGAGGCTAGATTCAACGCTAAACAAAAAGGTATGCCAGGGCACCAAAAGCAACTCGTGTCAACCTGTACGTGACTGCTCAAATGAAACAAGGCCAAGCTAGATAACTATAGAAAAAAGGAAAATCCAATGAGCAGAGAATAACCTTTGACACTGGAGTTTAACAAGGGATGAAACAAGCAAGCAACCAGAAAAAGACAAACAAGCAAGTCAACGACCAAATTCACCCAAACAAGCTAAATCTATTAAACCCACACCGATCCCCAGTGGGAGTCGCCAATTTTAAGTAAAATCCTCTCGCGATTGCAGATGATACCTCTAGCTCCTAGCAGTCTAGAAACAAAGAGACATGCTAGAGTGTAGGTTCCGAATTACGTAATGAAAGAGGACATGGTAGATTGACCCATCTTGAATCTAACGTGCCGTCGTTACTACCGTAGTGGTAGGTTTCACTCCCCCCGCTGGCAAGTCACAATCCATCTCATCATGCTCGGGATACTTGCAATACAACAGTAAACAAGATATCATACAACATAATAGTTCCATTCGTAATCACTAACTAGTCAAAGAGGGATACATATTGCGTTAAAAATAACAACATAACACAAAATGGGAACCCAAAAAATAGTCACGTATATATTGATAGAAGGAAGAGGTACAACCAAGATTGACGCTGGCAAGCCCATGGGGTTCAGCCGAAGCGTCTCGCATACTCAGCTGTGATTCAGATGGGATGAGGGCATGGACTTAAGCTCTCCAACAAGTCTTCCTTGTTTTATCTCTTCAACAATTTCCGCTATATATACTTAATTCTCCATGTTCAACTAGCTTATGTAAGGAGAGATAGGCTTATTTTTACAGAGGAAAAGGAGGAGGTTAGGATCCCACAAAGGTGGGAGGGAGGCTCATACTTTAGGAGGTTCTCATGGGAGGTGTTCATAAAATAAAGGAGGGAGTCTATGGTTATTTAGTTCAACCGCTCCTCTAATGACTCATCCCTCGAAGTTGCTGAGGTGAATATTTGGCTCTATTTTTAAAAAACATCTACGACAACTTGGCATGTGTGTCTAACCTGGATAGAGCGCTAATTGGCGTAGGCTCCGTTGTTAATTTTTTCCATCAAAGACGAGGGTAGAACTGCTACTGCAAGCAAGGAAAAAAAGGGTTTTTGAAGCTCGATCAAGGAATTATCAATGTATGAATATTCTGTATGTAAAGGATGCAATGATGGTCTTCAATGCATTGACACTTCTTATTAGTCGCTTAAATGACCCTCCAATGTGCAAGTTGGGGATCGTAGGACAGTGGACAAAATCTTGTGTAACAAAAAGGACCTACGGACCCATATCATATTTCGTGGACATGTCATCCAATTATCCTCTCTCACCTAGCTCTTGCTACATGAACAATGTTCTCATCAAGTGATGAGTTAAAAATATGATCGTGTGATATTTTAACAGATAGGCCTCAAGTAATTAACGCTTTAATATACAACATATGCTTGTTTTTTAATAATTTAATTTTGGCCCTTGTAAACTAGTGCTTATAAAAGAGATAGGCCGTTCATTTCCTTCAATATCCTTTTGCGTCAATATGGACGTAATCGACGAATCTGAATAAAACATATATAGAAGAAAAGATTTTCCATAGTCTGGATTGAATAACACGGGTGCACAGAAAATAGCCTACTTGATCTGAGCGAGAGCATCCTTATCCCATTTGTATACTGCATATTTATTAATCATCTCTTGCATGGGCTTGAATATCTAAGCATAATCAAAGATGCATTTTCTTATGAGATTAATTTTCCCTAAGAAAGATTGCATTCCCTTATTATTCACTAGAAATAGGATCTGTGTAATGGATCTAACCCTCTCAGGATCAATCTTGATTCTGCTCTTAGAAATGGTGTGCCCTAATAGTGTCCCTTTGGACACACCAAATATGCTCTTCTTGGGATTAAGAGAAATCCCATACTTTCGACACCTCTTGAATATCTATTTTAGATGACGTATGTGATCTAATATTTTCTTTGAAAAAACAGTAACATCATTCAAATAAACAATGGCATTCTACTTATAAAGCCTTAGAATGTGATGCTCATCACTCTTTGGAAAGTTGCACCGACGTTGATAAGCCCAAATGACGTCCTCTTGAAGGTGAATGTTCCAATTTGGTCTAGAAGGCAATCTTGAATATGTCCAGTTCCATTACTAGCACTTGATTATAACCAAATAATCCATCTATTACTGAAAACGTCTCAGAACCAAATACTATATGAAGGATTTGTTCCATGGATGGCACTGGGTAATTGTCTTTATCATAAGCCTAATTGATATTTCAGAAATTGACACATAGACGTATTTCACCAGACTCTTTCTAATTAGCACTGAGTTGAAAACCTAATTGGAATTCCTAACTTTAAATATGATTTGAGATTCCAACAAATTTCTCAATTCCTTTGGATAAGGGATTCTAGTGTTAGATGTAATTTTTGTAATTTATGTTGGAAAGGCTTTTCCCCTTCTCAGTTATAGGAAGAATAATGTGTTGGATAATACAAGTGCCATATGTCTTTAAATCGTCATATGTATATGAAAATACATCATGGAACTTTTTGAATAAGTGGATAAATGCATGTCATTCCTGCGGAGAACAATAATTACCAAGGTTTACATATTTCATATCTTCTTGTGTTCCCAAATTGACTTGTTCAGATGATAAATTTGAGCTTTGAGTCTTCGTGTTGGTTGGTCCTCTAAACCTATTATGCAAGTCATATAAATTCTCCAGGGACACCAAACCCTTAGGCATAGTGTTTCCTTTCACGTTGGATGCATCTTGCAAAGTGTGATCATACTCATTCTCATCTATGGAAACATCTTTGAATATATCTGCATTACCCATACAATGCACTATTTGTTGGCCATCATTGAAAGCACATAAATTAGTGACGTTTTCTAGCACAAATGGTTTATATATAATTTCGATAGAAGAACCATTTTTCAATGGTGAGATCCTAGCGACTGCATTTGATAATGCATCTGCTGCAAAGTTTCTAATGCTAGGAACATAAATAATATTGAAAGCTTGGAAATGATTAATTAAAGACCATTCCTCCTACTGGTAGGTTTTTAGATTTGGTGAGACACAATGTATAGGATCTCGTACCTAATGAGTGAAAACATCTGAATAGCCGATTACCTTGATAATTTCTATCTTCATGTCAATACCTTTCTTTAATCCAAGTATGGATGCTTCATACTTGACAATATTATTAGTACACTCAAACTCCATATGGCATGAAAGGATATGATTCTTGTTGCATGGGTTTGTAAGTACAGAACCAACCCCAAAGCCGTCCTGCCTCTTTGAACCGTCAAAATAAAGAGTCCAAAGATCATGATATACTAAACTAATTCCTATGCTATTATTACTAATAGTATTATGTATATATACAATACATGATTTATTTGCACCAGCTAGAGAATAAGGAAGGAGCTCCAACCATGTATTTGGTGGAACGAGTGATGGTTGTGCCTAATAACACTTGAGGCCAGTTTTAAGGAAACAATTCCCAAATATTAGATAAGAAAAAACAACAAGCTCATTCTGGCCCTCAAGTGGTGTCATAGTGTGCTTCATATATGGCTCACTTTCCACCCGAATCTGGTTATTATTTCCCATGTATGGAAGCCATAAATGTGACCAGTCTGCCACAAAATACCCTTGCAATTCACTAGACCAGTCCCTTCTAAGGAGTACACCATAGGATTCTGGAATGTCCACAACTAAAATATTTATACATTAATGGGATTGATCATTTTTTGATAGTGCTAACCAATAGCTTGGACAAACGATCTGTCTAATTGAATAATTTGTGCATCGGTTTTGTCCCATTTAGAATTTATTTTCTTTGAAAAAGATTATTGCATTATGTTTACAAATGCACCATAATCGACTAAAAAATTGTGGGCATTATAAATGGAAATTTCAAGAGTTAATAAAAATGGAATGCAAAAAGTGTTAGCTTATAATGTTACGTCATTAACTACAGATTCGAGGGGGGTAGATCACTTACTAGACACATTTTGATAGGAAGAAGCTTTAGCACCTAGCAAAGGTTGTGAAAATTTTTGGACAATTAATTCACGTAGGTCTGCAATCCTCGTGAGATCATAGATGGAAATATTGGCACGCACTATCCTGAAATATTCAATAATGTTATAATCAATTGTTTCACCTCTATCAAGTTGTGATAAAGTGTATGGAGGAATATATTTTCTTGACACTTCTGGAGTGGTAGAATTATTTTTATTGCTGGAGGAAGTGTTCTTGGATTTGGTTGCATTTCCAAACTTAATCTGTGCATTATGAGCAGGATTGACCGGTGGTGAGATCCTTCTTAATAATTTCTCCCTCAATATTTATCTCATCACCTCCTGATCAGAAATGGGAACTTTAATCCTCAAACTATATTAACCATTTTTCTTCGAAGGAGGGGCTTCAATCTGTGGTGGTTCTTCAACATTCTTCTTGTCGTCATTATAAATACAATGAAATGCATTCACTGCATGTCCAATACCTTTTATTTACTCAACCACTGTAGGTTCATCTGTTTCTTTTGTATGTTCTACCTGCTCATATGCTAATAGGGAATCCACACTGTGTGCAGCCAAAGCACTCATTTTGTGGTTCCACCGTGGGCTTGTCTTTTCTGAGTGATATTCCTAGTGGGAAAAACAACAATTATCAATGCCAATACTTTCTATATTCATCACAACATTTGAAATTTGGGTAGAATTGGGAGGCTGATTTTTGTTGTTATTATTATTCCTTCGAAAAGGGGGGGAATTGGGAGGCTGATTTTTGTTGTTATTATTATTCCTTCGAAAAGGGGGGGAATTGGGAGGCTTTATTCTAGTATAAGTCTCACTTGACCTCTTATTTAGCTCTAAAATATCATTGGTAAGTGTTTTCACCATCCTAGTCAAGCTTTCAATATCTGATGATTCCTTTTCTTTAGCCTTACTAGAAGAAGGTTGATACTTCCTACTAGTTTCTTTGGAGTCCTTTGATTCATCATCGTTGGTCATGACTTCGATAACATGCAAGTCCTTCTTGACGGAGATCACTTTTACAAATTTTAATGCCAGTATTCCCTTTGCATCTCTTTTAATGAATTGGGAAATGTTAGTGGGCAAGGGAACTGTATCATAATAGATAGTAATTGAATCATGTGGTTGCTTTCCCAAGGGAAACTTATTCAATATATAATTGAATCTATGATTAAAGTATCTCACTTTCTCTTTTTCCCCCATTTTACTATTCTTGAGATCTTTTAGTAACATGGCAGGAGTTTTGTCATTAACACATTTATCTAGAAATAACTTCTTGAACTCACTCCAACTTCGGATTGAATTGAAAAACATACTAGGTTACCATGTTTTTGCTCTATATTTTTAATGTATAAGGGGTAAAATATTCAAGAAACATGATCGTAGCTTACCTCTAATATCCGTAGATGCATGTAGAAGTCATTGATGTGATATTATGCCTTTGTATTCTTATATGGATCAAACTATGATAAAAAAAAATTCAGATGTCTAGGCATCTTATGGATAATGTCTAGAAGAGCGAGAGGACCTTGGGCCATCCAATCCAAGTCCTAGTTGGCCATGTCTTCATCTTTGTGCTCCTCTTCCTTTTCAGAATTTGAGGAGTCTTCTCCTTCCCCATCCAATCCATCAAAAATGTTGTTAGAAAGAACAACGTCATCCTCATACACTTCGTTAAGATGTGGAAGATGATATTGATGTACTATATTGTCTGCGGATTTTGATAACTCTTCAAGAGTTGTAGAAACTAATGTACCGATATGATTTGTTTCTTTCTTCCTCAGAAAATGTGGGAGATCATGGACTCCAAGGATTAATCTGAGAGCCTTTGTAAATCAATGGGTTATAGGTCAAAGTGCCTATATTGATTCGTATGTGACTTCGTATGTCAACTCTAGGATAGGATGATAATATCCTCCTACTTCTGTAATAGGAGTGATATTGTTTCTCATAATGTTGCTACCTTGTCCAGAAGAAGAATTATTTCGGTGTGTGGAGTTAACTGCCATTAAAAATTGGTTTCCCTCTTTCTAGTGCCAGAATGTTGACAGTGCTGGATACTGCCGACATACAGGGTACTCCCCAATATAAGATCCCAACTAGACCTCAAAACGTTTGGTGTAGGAGTCTCATTCAGAGTAAGACCTAACTACCGTTTACTTAAATATATGCCTTGGCTTTAGCTGTCAACATGAGAGAAAAGTGCAAATTTCCTTTTGAATGAGAAAGCAACTACGCCTTGTGAATGTTCGATTTCATATATATCAATGTTATATTATTATGGAGGGGAGAATAAAGTGAGCCTCTTAGAGAGAAGTAATAGTACTACCCTAATGGAGACACACGTGAAAGACAAAGTATCGTCTAACATCAAGAAAAACAGTTCACAAGGATGCTACTATCATTATAAACATAACAATGCATTTCCAATATGTAAGCACCGAAGTCCTCAAAATAGTTCAATTACTATAGTACAAATGAAAGCAAACATAAACCATAAACATTCAAAGAATATTTTTAGAAACATTCATAATCCATGTGTGAAAATGTGTTGGCTTGGATGGCTTATATATTAAGAAAAAATTCCAAGATACATAAATACAATGAACATCACTAGTTCCACTAGTGGAGCGTTAGGGCCACTACATGATCCCCAAAAGTACTAAATCTGTCTCTCTAATTCCTCGTGGGAGAAGCCAAGGTTAAATTTCCTTTACATGATAAATGAGGATCATTTTATAACTTTGAGGCATAACCTTTCACATCCTCATGACTCTTGACTTTCCAACTCCTAGTGACCTTTGGACTTCTACAACCTTTGGAATTCCAAATGAGTTTTGGAATTATATATGGCTTTTGGTATTACATTTCCTTTGGACTTCCATGACTCTTTAGTTCATAGATGACTCTTGGACTTCCACTTATTTGTATTTACAATGATTACAACAATACATCATGACTTCCATATGAACAAATCATGGGCCTTGGCATGCCACTATTTTTTATGATTGGGACTAATAATGACCGATGACGTGGAACTCTTAAGTGGTTACATGGATGTAACTCATATCTCCATTCTTTGAGCATATTTGATCGTTGATGTATCTACCCTACAAAGGGTATTTGGTCTAATGGAGTATTCAGGGTGATTTGATCATCAAGATTCAAGTGTGTTCTTCGTTCTTTCCAAGCTTCCTTTGCCTATTCTCTTTGCCCGATATTTGTCATGTGTGATTTCCATGTTGTTCCTCGAATACCTGTATATGCAATCACTCATGAAAATCAACCATTAACCTAAAAATATCCTACTATACCATGTTTTATGCAAATTTTTTGTTCATGCCTTTTTAGTTGGCTCAAAGGGGACAAAATGAGCTCTTGGGTACATGAGCATACTTTCAAAGGATGAAGTGCTGAAGGGGAAAGGATTTGGGGCTTCGACATATGCTCAATAGAGATAGGCATTCAAGGCAGGATGTAGGGTGCAAGTTCGAAGGATGAAGGGGAAGGCTTCAGGCTTCCCAAGTGCGTTGTGCGCTCAAGGGATATATGGAGGGCACATGGTACACTCCTTAAGGATGAAGGGTTAAGGCTTCAGGCCTTAGGGGTGCAGTCATGTGCTTAAGAGGCCCAGGAGGGCTTATGTCATAATTCAGATGGCTGAAGGGAAAAATTTCATGCCTTCATAGTGCGTTCATGCACTCAAAGCGTCTAGAGGGCGCATGACACATTGGGGAAGGTTGAAGGGTAAATATTAAGGCCTTCAGGGTGCACTTAGGAAGGGCACACTTATTCAAGTCAAAGGAGTGCGCTCAAGGAAGATTAGTCTCTTGAAGGGAATAGTTCAGAGCAAGGAAGGGGAAAGAAACTTAAGGAGTGCGATTTGCGCTCCTAGAGGGCGCATGGAGCACTTATGAACAATGAAGGACCCCCGATCAAGGCTTCAAAGTGTGCTAATGTGCTTTTGGCAGAAATAGGTTTTTTTTGAACCGAAGATTTGTCGAAGTCTAAGATATAGGGTGATGGGTGAACAAGATGATTTTAGACATAAAACCATGCGTGACACATACCAAATCATCGTGATAACTTAGAAAAAATTGAACAATGATAACTATACACTAAAACACCACTTTTTACGCATTCTCCAAGTACAACGAGTGAAGTGTGTGTGACTACGACCCATAGGTGTTTTTTTACAACAACAAAGATGTTATGACCATGAAATGCAATTAAATATTTTTTGATCAATGCGAATACACTTGAGACCATTCAAGGACACTTGAAGCAAATACAATAAAATGAGACAACATTTGATGATCAAAGTGACACTAGGTAAGACAATGATAGTAGGCTCCAAAATTTGAATGTAGTGAAATTTTGGAGGGTGTTGTAGTAGCCGACAATACCAAAATTTGGTCTAATCTCATTCAAAAGTTTACCAGCCAATTGGATAGTTGGAATTTATGTTCTCTTATCATATCTAACAAAACTATTCTCAAATCTATCTTGCATGCCTTACCCATGTATCTTCTCTCCTCCCTTGTAGCACCCAAAAGTATGATTCATCAAATCAAAGTCCTTCAGTGAAATTCTTATGGGGAGGAATGAAAAAGGATAAAAATTGGGCACTAGTTTCTTGGGAGAAATTACGTCTCCCCCAAAAATTAAGAGGATTGGGACTTTGAGATCCGTAAACTCTAAACATTGTCATAGAATCCAAACTTTGGTAGTGCTAGCTAGAAGAAGGTCAAGAATTATGGAAGAAAATATGGTCCACTAAATACGACAACCACATTCCTAATGAACAATAGATATAGTCAACTGTCTTTCCAACATGCCCATCTCTATGGAATATGGTAATGTAAGGAAACATATAGTACAAGGACATTGATTTTGGGAATTCAAAGATGGAAAAACTGCTCACTTTTGGGATGATTCTTGGAATGCATTTTTGACTACTAGATATAGGAATATACTTCGACAAAATAGTACGATGGTGCGACTAAAATTAGTTGTATCGTTGAAAATGACAATAATAATGTCAATTTTATTTATTTATTTTTGTCTAATCCATCTGCCTTCATCGGTTTTACGACAAGCCATCTCCACATCATTGTAATTGTGACAGTTTCCCTATTTCATTGAAATACCAATGAAAAGAAATTCAACAATGCAACTTCTATCCATTGAGCTATTCAAACGATCAATCACTTTTTTTGACTAGTCAACTTTGACTTGGTCAATGAATGCCATAATTTTGATAGCACATAAATTTACAAATATGTTGCATTAAAGAGACATTTCATTCAAATGGTATTTGGTCAATGAATGTCAAAATTTTGATGGTACATAAATTTATAAATGTGTTGCATTTAAGAACATTGTGAAATTTTTTATATAACTACAACAATTCTAAAAGGTTGTAAGGTCTTCTTGTCAAGTGGAAAACATTTATATATCAACTAATTACAAAAATATAATAGATCTAGTGGACCTCTCAATTTTATAACATAATCGTCATATAATTTATTTTTTGGGAAGAATGTTAAAAAACATTTGTAGAGAAAAACATCAAGGGAATGACGGGAGATGTTATTTCCCTTGCACTAAATGCAAGAGTTTACATCTCATAAGAGTTTTAATAGAAATAGCTAAAATACATTGTAGGAGACATGGACACATTGAAGGGGGATTGGAGGAATATTGTGCCTTTGTAAGCTATATATTCATTATATATTGTATTTATATTAATTGTATTTATAAAATTATATATTGTTATAATATTTTTTTATGTAGACTAATTTCGCATGATTGTTTGTAATTATAATGTCAAGTTGCCCCCCTAGGTGTCCAAATGTGCTAAGTAGTAGTATAATGATGTTTTACAATATGAGGAGCATGGAGTGAATATTGAAGATCAAGTTGATGATACCATGGAAGAATATGACAATATTAACACAATTCAAGATGATGGGACAAATGAATTGATCCAAGGATTTTTCACTCGACCGATCAATGATCAAGATGAGGACAATGTTGTTATTTTTGACATACCTTTAATAGAAAAGGTAATGTTACCACTTTATGAAGGCTCAAGAGAAAATATTCTCTCTGCTACATTATTGTTGGTGAAATTTAAAGGTTTTGAATGGTTTATCAAACAATTGTATGAAAAAAATACTAAGGTATGTAATATGTTTCATCACATATTATACACAAAGGTTGATTTTTTTCCTTGTTTTAATGTTAATTAATGTGTAAAATAAGAATGCAATATTTAAAATTAATTTTCTTTACACCAAATTGTGATTTTGTGTTGTATATTATTAGGTGAATATGTGTTACCATCGTCAAATATGTTACCTTGCACATACCGATATTTATATACCACTATGAAAGAAATTGGAATGTAGTACCAAACTATAGATGCGTGTAATAATGATCATATTATATACTATGGAAAACTTGCATCGAGAACAAAATTACTGCAATGTTATAGTAGTAGATATCTAACCGATCAACTAACAAAAAATGCACCTCAAAAGGTTCTTCCTCATATTCCCATAATTTCACATTTGCAGCGGTTGTTTAGGTGTGAAAGCGTAGCATAGTTTATGGATTACCATGCAGAGAAGAGAAGTGGAGATGGTGTTCTTCGAATTCCTGTAGATGGTTATGCATTTAGGGAAATTGAGGAAAAATGGCCCTATTTTAAAGATGAACCTCGTGTTTTTAGGCTTTCATTGGAAACTAATGGTGTTAATCCATTTGGAGAGATCAAGTTTATTTACTCAATATGGTCAATTTTTGTTCTGAACAATAACCTTCCTCCTTGGTTTCCAATAAAGAGGGAGCACATAATGTTAACAATTATTTTTCCAAGTATTTGTTTACATTAATTTTTCGAATGTAACATGTTCATTTGTCTTGTTTGTTACATAATATCTTATATTTATTTATTTACTTACATATACAATCATGGTAGTAATAATGTGTAATTTCAAACAATTAGGTAAGTACCAAGTTAAATATATGAATGTATATATCAAGCCTCTGATCAACGATTTACTAAAGTTATGGGCCGACATCACTATGTATGACGTTTATAAACCAATAAGGCAGAGGAAATTTCAATTCCATGGAATACTTGTATGGACAATTCATGATGCCCAATGAATAACACATTTTTGTGGTATGTAACATTCCAATATTGACTTTAATAATATTTAATTATTTGAAGATATCATGCATGTTTATCCCTTCGTATACTTGACATTAATCCATATCTTATAGATCTTCAAAAAAGGGTAAAATTGCATGTATAGTGTGTGCTCCCAATATGAATTATCGTCGTTCAAAATTTTTAGGAAAGGTGTTTGATGAGTATAGGCACTTCCTCTCTAAGAACCATAGGTATCATACTACTGAAAACCATATTTTCAATGGGAAATAAGAGACTGGATTAAAACTACAAAGAATGAAAACTCACCCATGGAAGTTAGAATATAACAGAAATCATTACTATATGCAACTTGTTTATGTATCATATATGTAATTTTTTGAATTTTTTTTTTTATTGAATTTATTTTACTGTATTTTATAATTATTATTGTGATTTATTCTATGCTTCATCAAGGCCATGAAGGTATTAATAATAGGCTTCCAAGAGGACTGAAAAGTCATCCCACTCAGTTCATGAGGTTTCCCTATATGAGGAACTAAGAATAGCTCATTTGTTTGATACAATGTGTATCGGTAATGTGACAGAAACATTATGATGAATCAAAGATGGTAGGAGGGCTAAAGAAGAAAATGTAAAAAATTGTAATGACATTTAGGAAACCAATCATGCAATGCAAAGTGGGATATGATAAAATATCAATGTAGATCAAATTATCCTTCCATGGTTATTAACAGAGAAGAAAAGTGATGATGTCAAATAAGTCATTTGAAGAATTAAATTTCCCACAGGTTTTTCTTCAAACATAAATAATATCTTAACAAAGAAATGTGAATTTGGTTTGGTAAAAACACATGATTGGCATACCTTCATTAAGGTAATTATTTTGGTACATATATTTCTATATTGGTATACATCTTCATAGTTTTTTTGTTACTTTGGATGAAAAAATAACGATTCATTTTTATTTTTACAATATTTTCTACCTCTATCTCTCCCAGGTGACTTCAACAACAACATCAAACAAGTTATACACGATCTTGGAAAATACACGAGGTAAGTATGATTTATATGCAAAGTGTTTTTTCAATTTGATATTCAACTTAATGACATGTGTTTTACTTGTAACATAATATATGATGCTTTGTTCAAACATGTTATTTTCTTGCATCATTTGTATATGGTTTTCATTGAAATAAATCCATAAAGAATATATAAAGTATTGGAAGAGAGAAATTCCTCGGTTAATGTGTGAAATGAAAAATTATCTACCTCCAAAATTTTTCAATGCACAAGAACATTACCTAATACACCAAGTTGAGGATATTGAATTGTGTGGACTTGTACACACAAGGTTAATGTGGATGGTGCATAGGCACTTGAAATCATTGAAGGCTTTGGTTAGACAAAGAACATGTCCTAAGGGCTCCATGGTGGAGGGATATATGGTATATCAATCCATGTTGTATATTACTCAATATTTTCCTAAATTGACATCAAATATGCATGTCGACCACATTTGAGATGTGAACTCCATGAAAACATTTGAAGGGTAGCACCTGTCAGGAAAAGTTAGAATGAGAAAAATGAGAGGTAATTAAATATCTGTGGAGACTTATAATGCATATAAATTTTCATTTTGGTGTATATCATACTTATTTTATTTTTATCCGTTCATAAATTATTAATATTGAACATGTTAACTAATATTTATTGGGCAATTATGATTTTCTCATACAGTTGGTCGAGAGTGGGATGCATTACATATGTACATTGCAAAAAATCTGGACTAGATGAAGGTATGGATTGAAAGATGTATAGAATGTGATGGTAGGTTATCATGGGAAGGGGTGTCTACAATGGTTATAGAATCTCATTGTAAAGGAGATACCAATATTACATCACTAGTACATTTGGCGGAAATTCCGACACTTGGTTCTGACATTTTTGACCAAATGTCGGAAATTTCCCCAAAATTTTTCAACTTTTTCAAATCTCGCTCGAAACCGTCGCTATACCGACGTTTAGAGACAAGTGTCGCAATACCAACACTTAGAGGCAAGTGTTGGTCTTGTGACGTTTGAAAAATAGCATCGTAATTGCGACGGATTTCTGAAGTACGTCGTTATTGCAACGTTACAGAGACAAGGTGTCACTATTGCGACGTTTAGAGGAAGGTGTCGCTATTGCGACGTTTAGAAGAATGCATCGCTATTGCGACATTTGGTGGCAAAGTGTCGTTCTTGCGACGGTTGGTGGCAAAGTGTCGCTCTTGTGATGGTTAGGCGATATTTCGCTCTTGCGACGGTTGGTGGCAAAGTGTTTCTCTTGCGACGGTTGGTGGAAATGTGTCGCTCTTGCGACGGTTGGTGGCAAAGTGTCACTCTTGCGACGGTTGGACGGAACCCATTCTTGTAGTTGTGGTGATTAAATCCCATGCAAAAAGAACAAGTGAAGAAACACTATGGTGGAGGTTAACCCGAGTTGTTAACAAACAAAGGCGTAGAACTGTGAACAAAAGAGGCGGAACCAAGAAGCGGAACCTTGATTAGAAAATAGTGGAAGCGGTTTTGAAATCGAAAACTAGCAGTATCACGTGGGTAAGTAGGCTGTAAGCAGATTTCAAAATAAAAACGAGATATGGGCCTACGATGGAAACTTGGCCATAAGTGGTTTACGAAAACCATTTATATCGCGCGATGTTGGGAAATTAACCCTCGTGCAATAAATTAACACGATATTAGTTTACATTCGTCGGATCACTCAACCCTACGCAATAAGTTGTCCGCCGTTGGATGCGAGTGGCTTGTTAATGGAGGTGGGCCATATGTAATGTGGGTTCCACAGAACGTTTGAATGGTCGAATGTTAAGTCCACATAGGCAGAGTTATAATTTGGATTTTAATCCAAGAGCGATATATATATATATATATATATATATATGTTAATAGATATGCTATGTTCGATGTGAGGTTTTAAAAGCCACGATCGTGATTATATTTGGATTAAACAAATGTCAAGGTTGAACTTAAGTAATGTGGAAAGTGCGAGAACCTAAGGAAACCATTGAGTTATGATTTGAATTTTTGATCGTGAATTGTCCCATAATTGAAATGTGGACCGAATATTAATTTATGTTGGCGCTGGCATTAAATTAATGCCTCGAAAGTTCCATGTAATGTTGATATACAGTGGTAAGTTCATGAGAGTGTAAATTAAAAGAGAAACCTTGGATACGGGATCTATTTGGGCTTTAATAGAAGGGAAGTTATAGGTGTAAATGAGTTATGTTATGGTTTGAACCATATATGTAAGCTCCGCATTGAGAATTGAAATTCTGGGTTGGTTGGTGTTATAACCAGTAAAAAGAGAAAGGGCTTCCGAAGGAAGTATTGAAATTGTCAGCTTTATGTTAAACTGGAATTAGAATATTCATTCAATTTATTATAAAATGTGCTATCACAAGGGTGTCCGGTGGGATAATCCCACATTCACCTTGCGTATAAGCGATATTGGTGTTTATATACGAGTTGAGGTTTTACATGTTTCGATTATGAGCCCAAGGCTATGCACACTCATACAATCAATTGGGACTCAGCGCATGTGCTCAGCCCCACCCCTCATGACTTGGATTTGGTTGTGGTTTAGCTTGTGGTTCTTCGCCTTGGTCCTGTGGTGATTAGTGTAGGTGCTGAGCCAGGTGCTCAACAGAGTAAAAAGCCCACAATTTTATTAAAAATATAAACAATTTGTAAAAAGCCCACAATTTTATTAAAAATATAAACAATTTTATATTAAATATAAAATTGATATACACTTTTTTATAGGGATTAAAAAGCCCACAATTTTATTAAAAATATAAACATTTTGTAAAAATCCCACAATTTGTAAAAAGCCCACAATTTTGTAAAAAGCCCACAATTTGTAAAAAGCCCACAATTTTGTAAAAACCCCACAATTTGTAAAAAGCCCGCTTTTATTTTCTTTTTACTTATTGAGCTCCCATTGAGTTCAACATGTCTTGGGTTTTCTACACCATTGAGAGAGATAATTGCTAAATATAATTATTATTTTTATTAAAAATATAAACAATTTGTAAAAATCCCACAATTTGTAAAAAGCCCACAATTTTGTAAAAAGTCCACAATTGTAAAAATCCCACTTTTATTTTCTTTTTGCTTATTGATCTCCCATTGAGTTCAACATGTCTTGGGTTTTCTACACCATTGAGAGAGATAATTGCTAAATATAATTATTATTTTCTTTATAGGATAATTTGCATCAATGGAAGAAAACATTAGAGGTGGAAAAAAAATTCAAAAGGGTGAAAGGGGTGATGGTAGAGTTTATTTCCCTTGCAAAAAATGTTGTATGAGAAATAATGTTAGAGTTTTAATAGCAACAACAACAATGCATTGTAGGAAATATGGGTACATTGATGGTGGATCGAATGACTATCGTCCCGTGGTAATTAATTATCTATCTTCATTTTGATTATATCATAAAATTTTATATTATTTTAATATTTTTTATATGCGCACTAATGTTTAATTATTAATGTTTGTAATTTTCATAAAGGCACAGTTGCCCCCCAACTTTTTGCAGATGATGAACCAGCTTCCACAACTAAATAGTAGTATATTAGATGATATTGCACCAGTACAAGAGAATATTGCAGCAAATATTAGTATTGGAAATGATGTTGTACAAGGTGAAGAACATGAAGCAAATGATGAAGGTAATTTTAATGATCCCATGGAGGTAGATCACGATGACAACAATGAGACAGTTTACATTAATGATGGGACAAATCAAATGCTTGAAGACTTGTATGGTGATTCAGATGATGATGGTGGAGATAGTGACGGTATTTATGGTGTACCTCTGATTAAAAGGTCAAGTGAACGACTTTTTGAACACTCAAATGCAACTCTTTTCTCTGCTACATTGTTGCTAGTGAACTTAAAGTTATGAATAATTTGTCGAACAGATGTTTGACACAACTCCTAAGGTATGCAATATGTATATATGATCACATATATGTGAATGTTTATTATTTTTCCTTTTTTAGTTGTAATAAATGTGTAAAATAATAATTCAATACTTATATATATATATATATATATATGTGTGTGTGTGTGTGTGTGTGTGTGTGTGTGTGTGTGTGTGTGTGTGTGTGTGATTAATAATCTTTACATTAACTAGTTTTTGTTTATGCTGTAGATTGTTGGGTGAATATTTGTTACCATCGCCAAATACTTTACCTCAAACATATTGAGATCTACGTGCTATTATGAAACACTTTGGAATGGAATATAACACTATAGATGCATGTCCTAAATATCATATTATATATTACGGAGAACATCATGAAAAAGATATAGAAATTTGAATTTTGATGGAGTATCGAACGGATCAACTAATATCTTGAAAAGGTGCCTCGAAGTTTTCTTGATATATTCCCATAATTCCGTTTGCAACGAATGTTCGGGTGTAACAACATAGCAGTTATGGATTACCATTAAAAGAATAGGAAGACGGAGATGGTGTTCCTCGATACTGCGGATGGTTTCATTTAGAGAAATCGAGGAAAAATATGTAGATTTTAAAAATGAACCTCATAATGTCAGGCTTTCATTGGCAGCTGATGGTGTTAATCCATTAGGAGAGCTTAGATCTACTTACTCAGTGTGGCCTATTTACGTTATCAACAATAACATTCCTCCTTAGATGTCAATAAAGAGGGAGCACCTAATAACTATGATTATTCAAGGTATTTGATACATTATTTTTTTGAATGTAACATTTTCATTTCTCTCGTTGTTTGCATAAATATATATTTTGTTTATTTACTTACTTATATATAGATATATCATGGTAGTAATTATTGTGTACCGTAATTTTGAACAATTAGGTTAGTACTAGGTCAAAGATATGAATGTATATATTGAGCCTCTTATCGACGATCTAATGCAGTTATGGCATGGCATCACTATGTATGACATCACTAAACTAATCAAGAAGAAGAGATTTCAATGTCGTGGAATGCTTGTATGGACAATTCAACATTTTACATTTTAACATAACTATTGGTATACGTAGGTCGTTTGCCATAATCATATATAATTTTCTAAATTAGATATACCATATTTCATGTTTTAAAAATGATCTCATAGTATAATTGTTATTGATCCATCTATTGCAGGTCTTCAAACAAAGGGTAGATTTGCATGTCTAGTTTGTGGCCCTAAGATGAAGTATCATCATTCGCCAGACTTAAGAAAGATGGTGTTTGATGAGTTTAGGCACTTCCTCCCTAGGAACCATAAGTATCGTACTACTGAAAAACATCTTTTCAATGATAAAGAAGAAACTGGATTAAAACCACGAAGAATGACACCTCAGTTGTGGAATTTGGAATATAATAGAATTAATAATCGTCAAGCAGCTGGTACGTAATTTGTGTATATATATATATATATATATATATATATATATATATATATATTATTTGTTTATGTAATGTTTGCAATTTTTGTTTTAACTAATGAATTTATTTTATTGTATTTTATAATTATTGTTCTGATTTATTTTATTCTTTGATATCAAGGTCATCGTCGCGGTGAAGGTACTAATATTGTACTTCCACCTGGAATGAAATGTTATCCTTCTCAATTCGCGAGGTTTCCCTACTATGAGGACCTAAAAATAGCTCATTTGTTTGATACAATGCATGTCAGGAAGAATGTGACAGAAACGTTATGGCGAACCATAGATGGTGCACATGATATAGATAAAATTGACAAAATTTGTGCTGACATTGAGAAATCGAATCATGCAATGAAAAGTGTGATCGACAGATCAAATAACAATGGAGATCAAAATTATAATAATATTCCATGGTTATTAACAGAACAACAAAGCAATGATGTAAAAGAGGTCGTTAGAAGAATTAAATTTCCAACAGGTTTTGCTTCAAACATAAATAATATCTTAACGAAGAAAGGTGACTTCAGTGGGGTGAAAACACATGATTGGCATACCTTTGTTAAAGTAATTTCTTTGGTATACATTTTTGTATGTTATTGCTTGAATACATATTTTAAATTTTCCTTTTTTCAGTTTAATTTGGAGACCAATAACAATTCATTTTTTATTGTTAGAGTATGTTCTACCTGTATCTCTCCCAAACGACTTCAAAAATAATGTCAAACAAATTATATATGGTCTTAGTAAATACATGAGGTAAGTAGTTTTGATTTATACGAAAAATCTAATTGTTACAATTTCTTTTCGTACTTAATGAAATGATGTATTAATTTACTTGTAATGAAATATATATTATGTTTCATTGAAATAACCTTGCGTAATGATTTGCAGATGGTTGTCATTGAAAGAAATCCATCAAGATGAAATAAAGTATTGGAAGAGAGAAATTCCTCGGCTAATGTGTGAAATGCAAAAGTATCTACCTCCAACATTTTTCAATGCACAAGAAAACTACTTGATACACCAAGTTGAGGAGATTGAAATGTGTGGAACAGTACACACGAGGTCAATGTGGATGGTTGAGAGGCACCTGAAATCCTTGAAGGCTTTGGTTAGACAAAGAGCACGACTTGAGGGTTCTATGGTGGAGGGATATGTGGTATATCAATCCATGGTGTATATTAGTCATTATCTTCCTATATTAGCTGTGCCAGCTATGAAGGCGGTGGATTGCATTTGGGATGTGAACTCCATCAAAAAATTTGAAGTGGAGCACTTGTTGGGAAAAGTTAGAATGAAGAAAGTGAGAGGTAAAAGATTTATTATGTATAATACATATAATGTTTCATTTTTTTACATCATGTATATGATCATTATATTCATTTAGGTCTTATTCTTTCATAGTTTATTAATTAATATAATTTACCATGGTTATAAGTATTATTTATTAATATTGGTGAATTATTGTTTTTTTATTCAGGTGCTCAAGATTATGAGGCACTACTTTTATACATTGCAAACAATCTTGAGTGGATGAGTGAATGGATTGAAACATGTAAGGCACGTAACGATAGTAGGTTATCATGGCAACTACTGTCTGAATTGATTAGAGAAGCGTATCGTAGTGGAGATGGAAATGTTACGGACAGGGAAATTGATTTAGCATATGGTTTGAAAGATAGAAAGGTAAGCAATTAATTCACCTATTTTATTCATTACTTATTTTATACTATATTTATAATGTGACAACAAGTTTGATTTTTTAGATAATTTTCATGTTGTGTAAATTGTATGATTAATTATTAATTGAGAATGCATCTTTTTCATGTTTGGCATATTGCAGTTGAAACACCACAAGGCTATGTGGTGAAATGGTCATAAATTTCGCGTTAAACAGTTGGATGATAACAGGAAAAATTCTGATAGTGGGATAAATGTAGTATTCCAGGTCACTAATGTTTCCTCCAGGAGTGACAGACATCCTTGAGAATCTGAAAATAGATATTATGGGTTTTTAGATGATATAGTTGAGTGTGACTTTAATTCCTTCAAAATAGTTTTGTTCGACGTCAAATGGTATAGGCTACGAATGAATGTACGTGATGTTGATAGAACACTTATTCAACATGACAATGGATTTCCAATGGTTAAAACATCGCAGTTTGAAGCAGGAAAAGATCGCTATGTTTTTCCAAGCCAATGCGAGCAAGTCTTTTACTCAGAGGTTCTAGGTGAGAACGAATGGTCATTTGCTATTAGATATGATCCAAGAGGAAGGCCAGTAGAGTATATTGTAGACGAAGAAGATGATATGGATCAAGAAGAAGATGATGCAATGGCAGATGAGCAGGAAGATGCATTGAAAGACGAAGAAGATATATTAGAAGATGAACCAGGCATAGGAGATGAGGCAACAACTATTGATGATGATGTCAATGAGGATATTATTGAAAATGACATAATTGATGATGATGATGACATGGTCGATCATTTCAACACTGTTTCTGAATCAGATGTTGGTATAGATGTCGATCAGTTGGATGAAGATCAAGAAGATGCAAAAGAAGAATATTAATACAGATGTTATGTTCGAGTATGAGCTGATATGTTATAACTTTATATTTTAATATGTATGAATTATTGTCTTTAAATAATTTACTAATTATGTGGGTTTGTTGCATGTTGTTTATTATTTCAAACCAATAAATAATGGCCTTACTATTGTACAAGCTAAACTAAAATTATATGCCATTTTTAAATCAAACCTAAGTTGGCATTTGAAAGGTTTTAATACCTATTTATATGGTGGAGCATTACCACCATAAACTATAGCTACCCTACATGTATGTTATAACTTTATATTTTAATATGTAGGAATTATTGTCTTTAAATAATTTACTAATTATGTGGGTTTGTTGCATGTTGTTTATTATTTCAAACCAATAAATAATGGCCTTACTATTGTACAAGCTAAACTAAAATTATATGCCATTTTTAAATCAAACATAAGTTGGCATTTGAAAGGTTTTAATACCTATTTATATGGTGGAGCATTACCACCATAAACTATGGTTTTAATAGGAATTTCAAACGAATTACAAAGGTTTCGGATTAATCATGAAGGATCTTTCAAAATTTTACATTAATCACTATAGCTACCCTGCATGTAATTAGTACTATAGCTCCTTGCCTTTTCTAATCGACTCAAACCCTACTGGATATATGCCTTTGTAAATCAGTACTACAACTCCTTGCCT